>JANJGK010004956.1:0-53316 GCA_039081455.1 Macrobrachium rosenbergii
CTGGCCCCTATCCTGCACTGGCCAACATGTTGCTTGGTGATCCATTGGGTGTGAGTTCTAACTCCGATGTGTCCATACTGATCAATACCTAGTAGTCATCCAGTAGGGTCACTGCGAGGAACAAGTTTCTCCAGCCACAGAATTTGCCCAATCAGGGATAGCCACAACTTGGCCAAAGAACTCAGCCTTAAGGGGATCGGCCGCCTAAAAAAACCCAATAATCTTTAAAAAATTCGATTTGCTGAAAAAAATTCTATGGCTTCGTATAGGGTTCAAGAATGTGTCCACGAAATATTATGCTAAAATTTGCCGTATTTCTCTAGTTATGGCCTAAAATGTAACAATAACTATATACCCATAAAACACCAGTAGCGCAAATGATTTAGTCTGGTATAGTTTTTGCGATATATATTACGAAAACTTCCTTTGAAATGAAATGTATAATGTCAATAATATCCTACTCGGCACCTTTTTAGTTATTCCTAGCCATGACAACGCACACGTCATACCATGACGCCGACTGTGGCCGAGAGTTGCCTTTAAACTTCCAAGCTAGAAGGACACGTTTTTCATGCTCGCTAGCCTTGACTGAACTCTGCATTTTCTGCGGTGTTTTTGTTTTTTCACCTTGCCTAAAAGGTCCAAGAGTTCACTTCATGCTTCTAGAATGCGGAAAAGCCAAGTGGAAAAGTCCAGGCGAGAAGTAGAAGAAAGAGTTCAAGAAATTAGTGCCATAGAGGGGAATGGAGCGACGGAGAGAGAGAGAGAGCTGTCGCCCATCAAATGGCGCAGGCAGCGATCTCTGCTGACCAGAGACCAACCACATCCACCCCTAAACGCCTCTTTATTTGTTCGTCACTACCAAAGGGCAAAGATATTTTAGAAAAAGAAAGCAGTAGCTTGGAGGCTGATATTATAGACAATCCTGAAAATAAAATGATCATAATAAGTGAAGCAAGACTTGATGAATTACTTGAATCACAAATCCCTAATTGTGAATGTAAAGTAATTCCCAGGATCCATTTGGCAAGGGATGGATTCGAGACACTAATAAAAAAGTGTAGGCAACTATGATACCCTAGAGTAATACCTTGCAGCAAGATCAGACAGGGGGGGACCAGGAACCTAAAATTTATAAGAATGTGTCTTAGGCACATAAATAATCAATTAATATTCTTATTTATAATCATTTTGCATTAATTAATACCCAAAAATAAAAATTAAAACCATAGAATTAATTGTAACACAGTCTTTGAAGTCCCTTTTACTTTTTTTATGTAACTAAAACTTTGAAGGCCCGTTTCTCAAAACATAAGTTTTTCGCCTTTAAAATGCATCTCCTCCCTTAGTATTGGACCAATCTAAATGAAATTTTAAATATAACATGGGGAAACATGGTAGATTAAAACAAAGCCGGGGATTTTTAATATTTTGAGTTTCTGATTTTTGGCAATTTTTTTTTCTGTAATTTTTCCGGGAAAATTTCATTAAAAAAAAAAAAATTCATATCTCGAAAAATAATTGAAAAATCAAAAATCCCCGGCTTTGTATCGAAGGTCCATATGTGTTTTATACGTGGTTCAAATCTCATCCCTTAAAACCAAAAAGCAAAGGAGGAGATGCATTTTGAAAATGGCCATTTTTGGCCGAAAAATGCTCTGGCGTCACAAAACCTAAGGTCACTGAACAAAAATTTTTTCCCCAGAAGTTCCACACAATATCCTTTAACAAACCCCCTATATATCAACAACCTGTTGTTAAAAAAGTCGGAAACCGGCCGATCCCCTTAAGGTTAATTAACCTTAACAAAGAATATTCAAGGAATAAAGACTTTATGATAAACGTCACCAACTGTGGACGCAGACAAAATCTCTACTCGTTAAGATGGTATTAAATACAGATGCAACATTCTTCCAAACAGTGAACGAGACACAAAGAAAGCATAGAGACTTAAAATGATTTGTTTAACCTAAGCCCTAGTTATTTTACTGGAAAAAAGAGGATGAAGCTAACAATATAATAATTTGGCTTAATCTTAGACTTCGTACAAGCGATTACCTTCAATGGTGGCTGGAGAATGAAACAAAGAAAGATTTGGAAATACAGAAAAAGAGGATAAAAGAATGGGCGAAGTTTTGAACAAAACACAGACTTTACCTTAGGATGAAGTGTTGCTGTGCATACAACGGACGATCGGAAGTTCTGGAAAATGTTCGTCACTTCACTAATAGAAATAATAGACAAAGGAGGGGGAGACAGCCAGAATCATCTTCTCTCCGCGATAGCGTGAATCTTCTCTCTCTGTCTGTTCTCTGACGGCCTAGGTCAGACAGGGCTGCCGCCATGCCCTTAGGCGTCTACGCTCTGTTAAAAACATTCGCCACGAGAGACAGGTAGAAAGGAAAAAAAAGGGCTTTAGGACCACCTATTCTTAAGGCTGGATATGGAAATTTTTCCTATAGGGTGAAATGCCTAAATGCTACCGAGTTCCTTCCTACATGCGAGTGTTATAATTTAACTGCCTACGTGACTCGGCCGTTGAAGTTTGAACTGAAGACGCTCCTAGCGTGGGACAAAGCTATTTCCCTGTCTTGATCAGGCTGATATTACTACACATCAATACCTCGACGGCGAACAGCAGTAATATTTATAAATATATATATATATATATATATATATATATATATATATATATGAATATGTGTTTGTACACTGTGAATTTGTCTTGTTATCCCTCTACTGTTTTTATATTAAATCGGTACTGTTGTGATGCTGAATCATTTTGTCAGTGAGAGAGAGAGAGAGAGAGAGAGAGAGAGAGAGAGAGAGAGAGAGAGAGAGAGAGAGAGAGAGAGAGGGAGAGAGAGAGAGAGGGAGAGAGAGAGAGAGAGAGAGAGAGAGAGAGAGAGAGAGAGAGAGAGAGAGGCCAACACCCCCGCCAGCCCTTGAGAAGTTCTGACGAGTGAGAAGATCTCCCGAAGTAAATGAACCCTTCGAAATGTCTCCTCGCACCCTCCGACGTCTCTCTCAAGGGTAAGAAATTTACTCAGACGGGAAGGAGGAGAGGGTTCCCTCAGGGCCTGGGTTTTGTGGCGTAGGATGGATCCTTTATGAAAATATAGGCATTATTAGGAATCCTTCTCATTTTAGTCGTCTTGGAAATTAGGTTGTCTGGTTGACCTGGATTAGGCCTATTATAGGTGCTGTTGCTTTTCATGCAGGCTTTTACGAATGATTTCTCTCTCTCTCTCTCTCTCTCTCTCTCTCTCTCTCTCTCTCTCTCTCTCTCTCTCTCTCTCTCTCTCTCTCTCTCTGCTTACGAATGGCAGAAAAGAATTAGCGCAATTAACGTAGGAAAATGTATTTTCGACATTATGTCATTTTTCTGTATTAGGGAATATGAGTGACATTTATTTGGGAAGAATAGAATTTTCCTCATGTGCCACTTATGATTAGGAATAGGAATGAGAGAGAGAGAGAGAGAGAGAGAGAGAGAGAGAGAGAGAGAGAGAGAGAGAGAGAGAGATTTTGTAAGCAAACATACGAACTATTTTTCTTATTGTCGTGTGCTCATTAACCTTGAATAATTTGCAGTGGAACTTATTGATGTGACAACATCGGCATTCATAAAGTGACAACATGAAACTTCACGGGCTAACATGATACTTTTTGGTGTGACATCATGGGTTTTCACTGTGACAACATGAAACCTCATGGACTGACAACATTATACCTTTTGGTGTGACAACATGGGTTTTCATCCAGTGACAGCAAGACACTTCATGGGCTGACAACATTATACTTTTTGGTGTGACAACATTGATCTTCATACTCTGACAACATGATAATTCGTGATCTGACAACAGGAAACTTCTTGGTGTGACAGCATTGGTCTTGATAATGTAGCAGCATGACACTTCATGGGCTGGCAACTTGAAACTTCTTTGTGTGACAACATCAACTTTCATATTGTGACATGACACTTCATGGTCTGACAACATGAAAGTTCTTGATTTGACAACATGGGCTTACGTACTGTGACAACATGACACTTCATGGTCTGACAACATGAAACTTCTTGGTGACAACATCGGCCTTCATAATGTTACATGACACTTAACGGGCTGACAACATGAAATGTCTACATGAAACAGCATGAGACTTCATATTGTGACAATATGACACGTCATGGGCTGACAACATGTCGATACTTTTTGGTATGACAACATCAACCTTCATAGTGTGACAGCATGACACTTCGTGGTCAGACAACATGAAACTCCTTGGTGTGTCAACATGGGCCTTCATACTCTAACAACAGCAAACTTCCTGTTTGATAACATGAATTTTTTATGACAACATTGACCTTCATTGTGTAACAACATGACACTTCATGGGCTGACGACATGAATCTTCTTGGTGTGACAACATCGTAATTTTTACTGTGGCAACAGGACATTCGTAGTCTGAAAACATGAAACCTGGCGTGACAACATCGACCTCAATATTGTGACATGACACTTTTTTGTCGGCCAACATGAAACTTCTTGGTGTGACAACATTAGCGTGTATAGTGTGACAACATGAAACTTCGGGGTCTGACAAAATGAAACTTCTTGGTGTGACAACATCAACCTTGATAGCGTGACAACATGACGCTTCATGGTCTGATAACATGAAACTTATTGGGGTGACAACTTTAGCCTTGATAGTGTGACATGATGGTCTGACAACATGAAAATTCTTGGTGTATCAACATTAGCCTTGATTGTGTGACAACATGACACTTCATGGTCTGACAACATGAAAATTTTGGGTTTGGCAACACTGCCTTGATAGTGTGACAACAACATGACAGTTCATGGTTTGACAACATCGGCGGCCTAGAGCAATATCCACACACTAGAACCTTCTCTTTGGAATCATTTCCTCTTTATTGCTTTGGTTCCATTCACGTTAAGACCCGACTTCATGAACTTGGACCCCTCTACATTCTCTCTCTTTCTCTCTCTCTCTCTCTCTCTCTGTGGAACCGAGTCAGGAATGTTGTCAGAGGTAATGGAGTGTCACCCCAGAGCTTCTGCTGGGATGTTGAGGCAATTTCGTGTTAAGTCAATCGAGTGGATTCCATTGCAAACCAATTTCCTCAGTCGTTCTTCTCATAAAAAAGACACACACACACACACACACACACACACACACACACACACATATATATATATATATATATATATATATATATATATATATATATATATATATATATATATACTGTATATATATATATATATATATATATGTATATATATATATATAATATATATATATATATATATATATATATATATATATATATATATATATATATATATATATATATATATATATATATATATATATATATATATATATATATATATATATATATATATATATATATATATATATATATATATATATATATATATATATATATATATATATATATATAGATATAAGAGAGAGAGAGAGAGAGAGAGAGAGAGAGAGAGAGAGAGAGAGAGAAATTTGTTTGGCGTGAGAATGAAGGTTAATGTGACATTAAGAGAGGCAGAGAGAGGAAATTTCAGGCTCACTTCTGTCTAGTATTTAATGGAGGTCATAAATTGACTCGGGACTGCCACACGCTTTTATCCGAGCTTCAGAATTGTTGTCGCGCAGTTTTGTGCTAATGTAAATCTTTTTTATGTCTGTTATTTACTTTTGCCTGTTTCATGTTCTGTAGCCCCTATTGGTATATTTACCCATTTTTTCTTTATATTTTGTTTCCCGAGTTTGTTCCATTCTGAAACTTACACATGACAATATTAAAAAAAATAAGTATGGACTGATGACAGACATCTGCAAAGTAAACAAATGACACCAATGAACACTTTCTGATTGAAAAACTCCCGGATGAAGAGCGACCACAGAGTCAGGCCCTGTGGAGGGAGGGAGGGAGAGGAAACGGAATTAGAAGGATGCAAAGGGGAGCAGATGTTTCACAGGAATGCTCTCTCACTCCTTTTAACCTTCATTAGAGAGAAAGCGGAGTTCCTTCACGTCAGTTGCACCGGGAAATCGAATTTCTACGGTTGAAACGAAGAAGAAGAATAATTTGAAAACGTGAAACGTCCTTGAAGACTTCGGAGATCCTTCCAAGTGGGAGACCATGCATCAATCAACTTGGAAACGATCAGTTTCTCAACACATTCACTGAACTGATTCGTCGTAGGGTTCAGTTTCGCCTTGAATGGAAAGGTTCGAATCCCTCAGAAACCTCAGCCACTTTTGCTGCTGATCCAAACCTCAGAAAAGGCCTGAGAATGCTTTTTCTTAATGAAGTCTTTCGATTACAGGGGAAACAACCTGTAGATCGGCATTCTCAAGGCTTTCTATTAAGTGGAAAAACAGTTGTTCACCCAAACAATATTCCATACTACAGGTGTTGAAACACACACACACACACACACACACACACACACACACACACACACACACACACACACACATATATATATATATATATATATATATATATATATATATATATATATATATATATATATATATATATGAAAATAAGAAGGCCCATAAAACACTATTTAAACGTTGAAACCATATATTTCGGGCACTTGTTTCTGTGCCCCTGTTCACTGGTAGAATATGGACAGGTGGAAAGTTACAATGGTATATATACAAAAACATGAAGGTGTGGCCTTAGGCCTCCGATGTTAAGGAGGTGGCGTTTCTTAAGAAGGAGGAGATTGACCAAATTCCCTAGTGGTTTTTGGCCTCATTAGCTCCCGTTTGGCGATGGATCTGGCGGTCGCGTTTCTTGGGTCATCTTCTTCAAAAAGGGTGCGAGGATTAAGGTGTCAATGGCGTCCGATTTCCAATGTCCTCCTGACAGGTTCATATTGTTGGTTTGATTGATGATAGCAGATTCCAGCATCTTTCTTTTGTACGGACAGCTACTCTTGAAAACCAACTCCGCCCCACTCCAGTTAATGACATGCCCTGTATTTCTAATATGTAGGAAAATACCCGAACTCTCCGAAGCGTAACGTACTGATCTTTTGTGCTCTGTTATTCTTTGCGAGAGCGATCTACCTGTCTCGCCTACATAAATGTCATGACAATTACTACACGGTATCTTGTAAACTCCGGCTTCTTCCCTTTTGTTATTTAAGTATACGTTAACGAGCGAACTCCCGATGGATTTGGGATAATGGAAAATGAAAGGATTATCAGAACTGAGTTGCTCGGTGGCCTTTTGGATGTTTTCATCGTATGGAAGCTTTATTTTGTTGTTGAAATCTATTTGTCTGTTGTGAGTGGGACCTCTGTAGTATATTTTATTTGCTTTATTAATAGCCCTCTCGATAATGTGTGGTGGATAGAGCAGTTGCGTTAGGTGTTGGCGGATCGTGTTAAATTCTTGATCCAGGTACTCATTTGAACATATCCTAAGTCCTCTGAGGAATAGGTTGCACCCTACCATGATTTTTACGGAGACGTCGTGGTAGCTTAAGAAATGAATGTAGGAGACAGCGAAGGTGGGTTTTCTATATACTGTAAATGCATACCTGTTCTGTTTTCTTATGATCAGTACATCTAGGAACGGCAGTTTTCCGTCCTTTTCCCATTCTGTTTTAAATTTTATGGTCGGAACTAGCGAATTTAGCCTATTAAAAAATTCCTTAAAGTCCCCCCAGCTATTGTCCCAGAAAGTAAAGATATCATCTACGTATCTAAGCCAGATCATGTTATGGGGTTTGATAGACGACAAAAGTTCTGTTTCGAAATATTCCATGTACAAGTTTGCTAGAAGGGGTGATAGGGGACTTCCCATGCTACAGCCAAATTTTTGTTTGTAAAAATTACCATTGAAAGAAAACACGTTGTTAGTTACACAGAGGTTGATAAGTTTTAAAGTTTTATCTATGCCAAGAGGAAAATGGTCTTCATATGGTTGTAACTTCCTCTCTAAGAAAAACAACACGTCGGCAATCGGGACTTTAGTAAATAATGAATCGACGTCTAGACTGAGCAGTTTGATGTTGTTTGAGGGGATGTTTAAACTATTAAATTTTTGTATGAAATCTTCTGCATGTTTGACGTGGGAGGATGAGAAGGTTCCTAGAAAGGGTGATAACAAGTCTGCGAGCCATTTTGATAATTTGTACATGAAAGAGCCCCTGCTAGATATTATGGGGCGTAAAGGAATCCCATCTTTATGTTTTCGGGAGGCCGTAAAAATAGGGGAGAGAGGGGTTGATTACCTTGAATGTCTCTAGTAATTCTATGTCTTTTTTATTGCCCCCTATGGTTCTAACTGATTTGTTAAACTGAGCAGCAATATTTGTTGTGGGATCTTTCGTTAATTTGTCGTAGGTCTCCGCATCGTTTAGAAGTTCTTGAACTTTATTGATGTATGTCTCCTTGTCTAACAGAACTATTTTCCCGTCTTTGTCAGATTTTGTGATGATGATATCCCCCCTTTTTCTTAAGCTAACTAATGCATTTTGGAATCTTTTCGGGAGCGAATTTTTGTTGTTATTTTGCTCCAAGACATTTAGCAAAATGCCTTTGAGACATGCCTCTTTCTTGTCATAGTTGTTTTTTGCAAATTGTTTATCAAAAGCAACTAGGAAATTAAGATTACTCTCGGGACCAGGTTTTAGAGAGTAATCTTAATTTCCTAGTTGCTTTTGATAAACATTTTGCAAAAAACAACTATGACAAGAAAGAGGCATGTCTCAAAGGCATTTTGCTAAATGTCTTGGAGCAAAATAACAACAAAAATTCGCTCCCGAAAAGATTCCAAAATGCATTAGTTAGCTTAAGAAAAAGGGGGGATATCATCATCACAAAATCTGACAAAGACGGGAAAATAGTTCTGTTAGACAAGGAGACATACATCAATAAAGTTCAAGAACTTCTAAACGATGCGGAGACCTACGACAAATTAACGAAAGATCCCACAACAAATATTGCTGCTCAGTTTAACAAATCAGTTAGAACCATAGGGGGCAATAAAAAAGACATAGAATTACTAGAGACATTCAAGGTAATCAACCCCTCTCTCCCCTATTTTTACGGCCTCCCGAAAACACATAAAGATGGGATTCCTTTACGCCCCATAATATCTAGCAGGGGCTCTTTCATGTACAAATTATCAAAATGGCTCGCAGACTTGTTATCACCCTTTCTAGGAACCTTCTCATCCTCCCACGTCAAACATGCAGAAGATTTCATACAAAAATTTAATAGTTTAAACATCCCCTCAAACAACATCAAACTGCTCAGTCTAGACGTCGATTCATTATTTACTAAAGTCCCGATTGCCGACGTGTTGTTTTTCTTAGAGAGGAAGTTACAACCATATGAAGACCATTTTCCTCTTGGCATAGATAAAACTTTAAAACTTATCAACCTCTGTGTAACTAACAACGTGTTTTCTTTCAATGGTAATTTTTACAAACAAAAATTTGGCTGTAGCATGGGAAGTCCCCTATCACCCCTTCTAGCAAACTTGTACATGGAATATTTCGAAACAGAACTTTTGTCGTCTATCAAACCCCATAACATGATCTGGCTTAGATACGTAAATGATATCTTTACTTTCTGGGACAATAGCTGGGGGGACTTTAAGGAATTTTTTAATAGGCTAAATTCGCTAGTTCCGACCATAAAATTTAAAACAGAATGGGAAAAGGACGGAAAACTGCCGTTCCTAGATGTACTGATCATAAGAAAACAGAACAGGTATGCATTTACAGTATATAGAAAACCCACCTTCGCTGTCTCCTACATTCATTTCTTAAGCTACCACGACGTCTCCGTAAAAATCATGGTAGGGTGCAACCTATTCCTCAGAGGACTTAGGATATGTTCAAATGAGTACCTGGATCAAGAATTTAACACGATCCGCCAACACCTAACGCAACTGCTCTATCCACCACACATTATCGAGAGGGCTATTAATAAAGCAAATAAAATATACTACAGAGGTCCCACTCACAACAGACAAATAGATTTCAACAACAAAATAAAGCTTCCATACGATGAAAACATCCAAAAGGCCACCGAGCAACTCAGTTCTGATAATCCTTTCATTTTCCATTATCCCAAATCCATCGGGAGTTCGCTCGTTAACGTATACTTAAATAACAAAAGGGAAGAAGCCGGAGTTTACAAGATACCGTGTAGTAATTGTCATGACATTTATGTAGGCGAGACAGGTAGATCGCTCTCGCAAAGAATAACAGAGCACAAAAGATCAGTACGTTACGCTTCGGAGAGTTCGGGTATTTTCCTACATATTAGAAATACAGGGCATGTCATTAACTGGAGTGGGGCGGAGTTGGTTTTCAAGAGTAGCTGTCCGTACAAAAGAAAGATGCTGGAATCTGCTATCATCAATCAAACCAACAATATGAACCTGTCAGGAGGACATTGGAAATCGGACGCCATTGACACCTTAATCCTCGCACCCTTTTTGAAGAAGATGACCCAAGAAACGCGACCGCCAGATCCATCGCCAAACGGGAGCTAATGAGGCCAAAAACCACTAGGGAATTTGGTCAATCTCCTCCTTCTTAAGAAACGCCACCTCCTTAACATCGGAGGCCTAAGGCCACACCTTCATGTTTTTGTATATATACCATTGTAACTTTCCACCTGTCCATATTCTACCAGTGAACAGGGGCACAGAAACAAGTGCCCGAAATATATGGTTTCAACGTTTAAATAGTGTTTTATGGGCCTTCTTATTTTCATATTACACTGTAGTATTACAGGAAAAGACATTCATATATATATATATATATATATATAATATATATATATATATATATATATATATATATATATATATATATATATATATATATATATATATATATATATATATATATATATATTTTATATAATTTATATATACATGTGTGTATATATAACTTATATATAACTGGTTATATTGTCGTTTCTAGAAAACTTCAATTTAAGGGGAACAAGACAGCCAGGAGACGTGGTAACGTTGCAGACATTTTCATTTCTTAGAATATATTAAGAGAGGCAGAGCCGAGCTTTCGGGAATACATGACTTTTCCCATCATCGAGGACACTTATCTATAGAATGACATAAAAATAAAGCGAAACAGGAAGAAAACTGCACTGACTGACTAGATCTAAAAGTATTAAAACAGCTATAACTGACAGCACTTTAAAATATATAATCTAAAGTAAAAAATGAACATGAAAACCTTAGTTCACTGCAAATCAAAACTGACAGAAGAGCAATGACTAAGTAATAAGAGATTACGTACTAAGTTAAAATCGTCAAAGTCACTGAGCAGATAGATAATGAGAAAAAAAAAACATGAATATTCGAAGTAATAATAATGATAATGTACAGTAGTACAAAATACTGGAGAACCTACTGCTCATGTCGTAGTTGAATGACAACTGGGCGAGTTAGAAGACTGCGAATGGGAGAGGGTGAAGAGGTGTTGGTAAAAATAACACACACACACAAGCAAACTATGCAATGAACAATGGAACTGAGGTGTTTTGGCTACTGAGTGTTGGTGATTGTTGTTTAAAATATGGAGGGACTCTAAAGGGGGAAGCGAATGGCTGTTTTTTGTTTGTCCAAGTATTTGAAAATCACTGTAATGTATGTGATGGTGGCAGGATATGGCATGAAGTCTAATGGCACTGGTTTCATTTTTGCCTGAAGCTAAGCCTGTTCGCTGGCTGACTCCCCTGTGAGAGTCGATGCGCACCTTAAGTAGGCGCTTGGTACATCCCACATAGGTCCCAAAATTACATTTAGGGCAATTAAACTTGTAAACTCTGCAGGCAGGCATCAACTACGGGAGGGAGTCTTTCACGAGGAACAGACTTGCGATTGTAAGAGGGTTATTAAAAGTAAATCTGAATTCAACACAAGGATACAGATGTCTCAAGAGTGACAATAATTTTCGTTTGATTGGGACAGAATTATTAGTGAAGGACAGAGAAACTTACAGTAAATATCTTCTTGGGAACGGTGGAGACTACAATTTTTGGCTTAAAAATATTGTCTAAAAATTCTTAAACTATTTTACTGAACATGTTCAAGGGATAGCAGTTATTCTGAAAATACGTCTCTAAAAACCTGACTTCCAGGTGAAAGTTATTCCAGTTGGGGCAAAGGGAATAGGCTCCAGTAATCAGCGTTCTACACGAACTAGCCTTGAACACAAGAAGACAATGGCCGAAAAACTTTAATTCAAGGCCGGCGAAGGTTTTCTTTCTAAGAATGCCAGTCACAAAACTTCCCTCAGAACGAGAGACCAAAACGTCTAAGAGGAAATGCGGCCATTACGTTCTTTTTCCATAGTAAAAAGAATTCTGGGATGAAAAGAGTTGATAAAATCTAAAAACAAGTGGGCATGACACTTCAGTAAAAAGTAAAAACGTGTCACCTACATAGCGTCTATAAAATATGGTTTTGAAAGGATCTGGGCACTGATTCAAGAACTGTTCTTCTGAATGGCACCGAAAAATATCATTGAAAGAAGGTCCTAAGGGGGAGGCCATGGCCATGCCATCTATTTACTTATAAACTTACCCATTTAGAAGAACAATTCTTTAATCAGTGCTCGGATACTTTTAAACCCATCTCTCTCTCTCTCTCTCTCTCTCTCTCTCTCTCTCTCTCTCTCTCTCTCTCTCTCTCTCTCTCTCTCTCTCTGTATATATAGTTAGAGAGTGAGTTAAATGATATCACTACTAACACAGGACGTGCAAAGTGTTAAGCCACACTTCCTAGAAAAAGAAAGATGAAACGACAAGGGAGAAATAAGAGCAAAGAAGAGACCTTTACAGTATATTATGATGTCAACACATTCATTTTGTTACACATGATGCGCTATAGCCTAATCTTTGTCATCACTTAGAATGAACTTCAGCCACCAAAATTTTTATTTCTATGTTTTTTTAATATTGTGTGTGTGTGTGTGTGTGTGTGTGTGTGCACGCTTGAAAATAGTTAATATTATTATATTAACGGGTGTAGTTTTACATTACAACGCTGACGTGCAGCAGCGGGATTACAGATACAACGGAGCTGCCTGTCCTGTCCACGGTCATTGGAGGAATGCTTCTTGTTATGTACTCTAATTTGAAATAGGTAGTCAGATAAGTGTTAGTTTTCCAATTATTCTTTCAAAACAATATTGGTCATTGGCTGAAGCTAGCATACATTTGGTATCAGTATTTGACGGAACGTTGAAAGCTCGATGGCTCTGTGATAATTCAATTCAAAGAGAAATTGAATAGCAAACAAGAATTAGCTTAGCCTACACTATGGTATATCGTATACATTATACTGTACTCTGTATTCACATATTAATATCGTTTTACACAAACCTCAACATAACGAATAAGCATCTTTTCACTGGGTCTTTTAAAATTTTATGCTTTATTTCACTGTATCCAATAATACTGTATATATATATATATATATATATATATATATATATATATATATATATATATATATATATATATATATATATATATATATATATATATATATATATATATATATATATATATATATATATATATATATATATATATATATATATATATATATATATATATATATATATATATATATATATATTCTTGTATTCCTTGTTAATCCTATCTATGCAAGATTTGTCACACTCGAGAAAGCGGACTGTCCGCGTGATATCTTAGGATTTGGTTTCTGTTGAACACCGACTACGCGTCTTGATGGACGGCATGGGCACAAGGAAGGAAAAACGGTCGGGTTTGGCTGCTCAACATTTGACTGCAGCAGCAGCTGTCCAGGTATATATATAGATACTGGATTTGGATTTGATGACTGAATGGGTAGGCTCAATCTGTGGGGTGCATGGAAGATGTTTTGGATTCGTAGAACGCTTCCTCAGTCACACGGTCGGCGAATTTTGAAGATGACAGTGGTTTGTGATTGATTTCAGTTGTGGTCTGAATATTTTGGAAAGCAAATCCCAAGGGTTTATACAGAGACATTGCGGGCCACAGTTATTTTAGCTCGAGACAGTATCATGGTAACTGAAGTAGTAAATGCTGTGTGATGCAAAACCGGTTTTATATACAGTAGAAGGTGATTATGTTCACTGCATTGCCTCTCATGATTTGCTGAAATCGGTGAGAGAGAAATGAACTAAAACATCCCCGATCAGGATCCACGCTGAGTAAAAAATCGTCTCCGTGTCTCATTCAAATCACTTCTTCCTTTGGTTTTACAGAATGAATAATTGTCACCGTTTCAGGTCAAGCACTCGACACAGAAATTCTTAGAGTATGTAATTCTCGAGTTTCACCAGGCTGGCTTAAAAATAGTAATTACGGACCATAGGGCAATTAATACGTGCACTGCATTAATTAATTACTGCTGTCATTTCGTGAGAAATAAGTGATTATTCAGGAAAGGGTGTATAACTTTGTGTAGAACCTGTGTATAATCATATATATGTAGCTGCTCATTTAGACAGGCAAATATATAAGATTTTTTTTAAATTATACATTTTTTATATATGCACTTTTTTTACCCTTTGTTAGAATTTTATATTTATCGATAATTCTAGTCAGTATCTCAGTAAATCTTTGAATGCTCTGGGAAAAACTGTTTCTGCTTGCAAGTGTAAGGGCTAAGGACGTACGTATTTACTCTCTCTCTCTTTCTCACACACACAAAGGCCTCTTCCGTAAACACACTAACTCGCACTGTGGCCTTTGACGACGGAGTGGCCGCAAACCTCACTCTTCTTCTTCTTCTTCTTCTTCTTCTTCTTCAGTTTGCTTGCTGATGCCTCGTTTTGACTGATGCTGTGATGAAATGGCTCCTCTTGATTAATGATGACTCTGGGCAATTTCTCTTACAGTACGAATTCAGATGCACATTTCTTTCTCCTTTCTCCTCCTCCTCTTCCTCATCCTCCTCCTCCTCTTCCTCTTTTTCTTCTTCCTCCTCCTCCTCCTCCTCCTCTTCTTTTTCCTCCTCCGCCTCTTCTTCCTCTTTTTCTTCCTCCTCCTCTTCCTCCTCATCCTCCTCCTCTTTCTAACTCATCCTCTTCCCCCTCTTCCTCCTCCTCATCCTCCTCCTCCTCCTCCTCCTATGATTTGGCAACGTCGTTGAAATGCTGCTCTAAAGGCTCCCGATCTGCCTTGTGTGAGAGGATGATCTTCTTTGGCGTCGCTCTCAGAGATCGAGAGGAGGGAATGGAGCGTCGCATGTTGCTTTGAACGAATGGATTGATAACTTATAATTGCAATATTTATAAACTAATTGATAACATAAATTCACACATTTCTACGAGATTCATCGCGCATTTTATTATTATTATTATTATTATTATTATTATTATTATTATTATTATTATTATTATTATTATTATTATTATTGCCTTCCCCAAAGATTGAATAGCGCAGTCATTTTATTGCCGTGATTATGGTTCTCTCTCTCTCTCTCTCTCTCTCTCTCTCTCTCTCTCTCTCTCTCTCTCTCTCTCTCTCACCGCAGGACTGTGGAACAGCCTCCCTACTGAGGATGTGCTGCAATTGGAACTTTGAAAAGCTCGAGCGAAGATGCAATGCACTACTACCCTAATGCCATTCTCCTTCCATTTCAATACATCTTTATTTGACTTACTGATTTATTTTTAATAAGTGATCTCTCTTCACTCTGTACTCTCTTTAGCTTCTCTATTTTCCTGATGAGCACCTTAATAATATTCTTTGGAATCTTGAACTTCAAGTTAATGGCCCCTTTAGTTGGCTTGTTCCATATGAGTTACTTTCATCCTCTGAATAATAATAATAATAATAATAATAATAATAATAATAATAATAATAATAATAATAATAATAATAATAATAATAATAATAATAACTGGGTGCAACATTGTGCATGTTGAAATAACGTGTCGTAGATGCATACAGACCCTTATGCACGGGGCCAGTTTTTATTAATTTTATACATTTGCTGTCACTGGTTCTTCAGTAATCCCGTGCTTTCTGTTTTATCAACCTCACGTTAGAAGCAGACTTTTTATAGTGGCTCCTTTATTGATGGTTTTCACGGAATATTTACATTATTATTATGCGTTTCCTGTTTTAACTTTCTCAAACCTGCAAATATATATATATATATATATATATATATATATATATATATATATATATATATATATATATATATATATATATATATATATATATATATATATATGTAGAATCTACTGGTCACTTTACCAGACACATATGTAATTCTAATAGCCACAATGCCCTCTTAACTTCTCGAATTCTTCGCGCTTTTTTGGATATGCTTGTAACTACGAAGCCGAAAATATACAGACGGAAGAAATTGAAGAGCCTGTGAATGGTGGTCGCGACCGCCATTCACAGGCTCTTCAATTTCTTCCGTCTGGATATTTTCGGCTTCGTAGTTACAAGCATATCCAAAAAAAAAGCGCGAAGAATTCGAGAAGTTAAGAGGGCATTATGGCTATTAGAATTACACACACACACACATATATATATATATATATATATATATATATATATATATATATATATATATATATATATATATATATATATATATATATATATATATATAATAATGTGTGTATGTACGAGTATGTATGTATGTATGTATGTATGTATGTATTATTATTATTATTATTATTACTAATGTATATAATATGGTTTTTTCCACATCCACATATCATCGCAGAGTTTAGCAATATGATCGGCGTTCATTCTCAATTGCATTTGCGCACGAGGATGAAATGTGAAAGACAGTTTTCGTCAGCGCCCAAGTATATTCACCCACTATGAGAGCGAGAGAGAGAGAGAGAGAGAGAGAGAGAGAGAGAGAGAGAGAGAGAGAGAGATATCTCGTTCGTTACCTGGTTTGGTCACATGAAAAGGAGGAGAGGAAGGTTTATAATACAGTTGACAGAGTCAAGTGGAGGTGCAATGGAAAAGGAGTAGCTTCATGGCCTCATTTCCTATGCAGGTGTCGCCAGCCAGAGTATGAGTCAGTCATTTGGGGGCATTCCTGTGGGCAGTATGACGAGCCTTCCTTACAGTGCACCTGATAAACAAAAATAAAAAAGATGGCGGATACAAGCATTTGCTTTGTTTGTAGCCAGGTGTAGACAGACTTCCAAAAATGTGTTCATTTAGAAAAGACAGAGACAATGACTTCTTTTGCATTCAACAGAGAATTCCTTCACATCCTGTCTCTCCACGATTCTTTGACATTCTCATGCTGTGCAAAAACTAATATACGTTTTATTTCAGGCATGAGATTAAGGCTCATTGCTTACCTAAATAAATGCCATGAATGATGAGTGCCAAGGATATTTCAATTGACATTCCATTAACTGACCCAAAATTTTTCTTCTCTTTCAGAACCGGGTGTCAGTCAGTCAAGGTGAGTGTTCAGTGCCGACCTCCAATGAGTTTGCAATTGCTGCTGAATCCTTTTCTTCCTGCGTAGGTTGCCTTTTTGTTCACATTTAGAGGGAATTCTACTTGAAAGGTAAAACCCCTCCTTTTAGACTCAACATTTTTTTACTAACAAGGTGTATGTTGATTTACGTGGCAACATTTGTCTTAGGGCTGGCATATTTTTGAAGAATCTTTAAAGCGAATTTGTAGCCTTCCCGTGAGCGATGTACTTTTATGTTGCATGTATTTGTGTGCCTACGGAAGTACTACAAACTAGCTACGTGGTTTTAATATTATATTTTTGTACAGTGGTAAATGTTACATTCTCTATCTATATCTCTGTGACATTTACCTCGTGCTATAATTTTTATATATATGCAAATTTTCGTGGGGCTGATGTGGGAGATGTCGGCGTTTCTTTGAAATATATTTGAAATCTATTTCGAGGTTTGGAGGAAACTTTCGTCAGGCAGCTCCTTCGTTCATCAAACCTTGATTTATATATGTGGAATCATTTTCTGTTTCACACTACCCAAAGATTTAGCCTCATCCCACTGAGAGGAGACTACGGTTTTGGGTGAAGGCGTCTGGTATGCGGATTATGCATCGGGCGTCTGCTTTCTATGCAAAATTGCCTATGCGATTTATACAGGTGTATACATACTCATATATGATTATAATTGCTTTAGCACGTGATTCGTTTCTCAAAGACCGCCACAGGTGAAAAGGTGAGAGGCTGGGTGGAGGCCCTGACCGGTTTCAGCTTGATTTCCAAGCCATTGGGTGCTAAAATGGGTCAGGAACTACACACACGCACAGTCTCTCATTTCTTCACTTGTGGTGATGTGTGACATATATCTATATCTACTGTTAGGAACTCTACTGTCCTGATAAGATCATTTATTAGAAAGCTCGTTTTTCACCTTCAACTTTTAAGAACATTTCCGGCACTTTCTAGAATTTTATATATATATATATATATATATATATATATATATATATATACATATATTATATACACACATATATACATAATATATATATATATTATATATATATATATATATATATATATATATATATATATATATATATATATATATATATATATATATATATATATATATATATATATATGTGTGTGTGTGTGTGTGTGTGTGTGTATCTGTATCTGTAATTATATATATGCATATATATACATATGTATATATGTATTATATATATATATATATATATATATATATATATATATATATATATATGTATATATATATATATATATATATATATATATATATATATATATATATACACATACATGGATATATATAGATATATATATTTTTAAATATATCACATATATTTATGTGCATGTATATATATTTATAAATTAACCAAATACAGCGTTTAATTATCTAGTTTGTAATTCTAACGACATTATGAAGCGAAGAAGAAGAAGAAGAGGCAGCAGAACGGGGGGTTGTGTCTCCAGTTCCCATGTCAACAGGAGGTTCAATGGAGCCTTGTTGTGTTACGCTTTTTAGAGTAACTTGCAATAATGTGGAAGTCACTTTGCCGAAATCTAAATATTTTGTTCATAATGGGTCTGTTTCTCTGTATATGCATATCTACTTACTCTCTCAGTGACTCGTAAAGTCTTCCTTTTTTTTTTGCATATTCCTCCAAAAGATCAAAATTTCCGACGTGCCCCCATTGCGCGAATGGGGAAATTTGCTTCGCATCTCCTCGGTGGAAAGGCAAACTGCAGCAGCTCCGGAAGTCACATCGCCTACTGCATCGTCCGTGTCCTTTGTTACTTCTGGTGGCTCGAGTTTTGACCTTCAGCAGTCTGCATCTTGGGCGTTCATCCCGGTGAAGAAAACAGACTTGCAAACATTCGACGCTGCCATTTCTCAAGTGTGTCTGGCGCAAACTTTTGGCATTTCCGGCTGGTTCTCCCCGTGGACAGCTGGATTCCTTTGAACGACTCTTGGGGAGTTATCATCAGGTGAAGCCGATTAAGTTTGCCCAGACGGAGCGCCATTGCTACCCTTCAAGGGCAGGTGATTTGGCAGATGGTAGAGATAATAGGGTGGGGTCAGTTCAACATATTTTTTTATCTCTCTCTCTTTCTCTGGAACTGCTGAGCAAAGAATGACACAACAACCTGCCTGAAAGCCTTCATATAGTACATTGCATGCACACCGGATGGGGTCACAACAGGGATCCGAAGGTTTACGTGGGAGTATAAAAGGAAACCCTTGAAACACTCACTGCCTACTCAGGAGTAACAGGGCTACAGAATGCAGTCACTCTTATGTAGCATCAATTCGTGAAAGGGCAGAATCACAATGTGGGAAGTACACAATCACATGCAGTTACTCATTGGCCACTATTTTTTTTTTTTTTTTTTTACAATCCACCACAACAGACTAGCAGTAGCAGATAGCGTCTGTTCGCTCTTCGTAAGTCTGCCTGTCTGATAGAAACATATAATAGTATTACTGGCGAGGGCCACAGGAACCAACACTGACATTCACTGAGACATAAACCTTGAGGAGAGTGAAGGATTCCATTCATTCACTCATTGCCGTCTGAAGCGGCTGTCTGTCTCTGCATAACAGCAATTAGCATTTTAGCATTTGCGGGAATCACTTCATTGTTTTATTCTCCGAGAAGAGAGTTTTACCTAATGCGAAGTTTTACAAAGCGATGCTCATCTAGGCATTCATGTCGCCGTGGCCGGAACTTCCATGATGTTGAATCATTCTGAACTGTTTCGTTCAGAAGTAAATAGGTTTATTCATTTATTTATTTCTATGCAGATCACGTAGTAATTGTCAAAATATTTTTTGCCCCTCCGGTGCTGACTGTTTCCAATATGGAGTTCGAAGAGAACGGAGTCTGAGGGACTGCCCTTCTTTCTCTGCGTGTTTCGGGGGAGTCCCAATATGCATTCATGTAAATTTATTCTGTAAAATAAATCATTCTTTTGAAGTATCTGGAAAACCTTGAACCGTATTTTTTCTACTTAGAACGATGGTATTTTATGTTAATAATAATAATAATAATAATAATAATAATAATAATAATAATAATAATAATAATAATAATAATAATAGTCAGCCCATAGACAAGGAAGCTGCGTTTTCCACTTCTCCCTACTCGGTGATAAAAGCGAAGAAGAGTTACTGACAGTAGAGATTTCCTCTGCGTGAAGATGAGAAAAGGCGCTCAGCCCAGTTTCAATTCCATTTGTCTGCCCGTTATAAATAACACGTCCATCTCGAACTAACTGAATTTATTTGGTTTTCATAGTAGAAAGTACTTGATATTGTGCATTTAGTAAGGGTTCTAAAAAAAAAAAAAGGATAAATCTGCGTCAAAGACAACAGTTGGAAATCTGAAAACCAAAGTAGTATAGTACGTTCGGTCGTGTCAAGTGCTAAAGAGGTAAACATGATGCCGCCTCTTTCTCCTCCTCCTCCTCCTGTGCACCGGATTTTTCTTTAACTAATAAATAAGCCTTGTCATTATTCTCTGCCACCGCTTGGCATTCCGATTTTCCTCAGCAAATCTCAACCGTTAGAGGCAAAGGAGATGAACAAGATATAAAGGAGTAGGAGGCAGAGCAGCCATGTATAGAATAAAGATTCTTGATTACGAGAGAGAGAGAGAGAGAGAGAGAGAGAGAGAGAGAGAGAGAGAGAGAGAGAGAATATATGTATCCTATAATGCCCTTCGTATTCTCCTCTCCCTGTCATCCGTCAAACTTCGCAATCTCATTATTGAAGTTATATATTACAGACTAAACAATATTATTGTTGAACTGGTTTTCGGTCACCGGCTGTAATGTATTAACTGCCTGATATTTGAAGAGCAATGTCAGCTAAGTGGAAAGGAAAGGACTGTTGACCTTGTTAACGACGTGATTGGCAGTAGCAACAATTCTGATCACAAAATGCATCACACACACCAAGGCAGTAGTTACTTTGTACAAGAGTATCGTTTGCATCACGTGGCTCCAGCGTTTCTGTCACCTCAAGGCTCAAATCGCCTGTCCTTCCAACTCTGGACTTTTTCCTACTCGTCTGGGACTTCGGTAGAGAGTCAGTCCAGCGTCCCTCCTGCCCCTCCTCCTCCAACATGCCCGGGGAACCTGTCTTGGAATTCACGAAGTACCCGCAAAACCTTCAGTCTCATCATGTACTTTAACCTGTGAATTTCTGTGGAAAAGTTCAGGAATCATTGAAGATTTTGTTTTGTAGCAATTCACCGTCTCAACATTTTCACTTCAGGAAATTTAATAAGTTACTTAAGAATGCTTACGTAGGCTGTTGCTTATGAAGTTGATTTGTTAGGGGAGCTGAGGTGGGAATGTATGGAAGGGTCGCTGTGCCAACTCTCCGTTGTCAAAGTCAGTTCAGAATGAAGTGAAGAAAATACTGGAATTATTATAGTAATAAAAATTTTAGTAGTAATGTTATACTAGTAAAACTGCAGTAATAGCGTCTATAGTCATACAATTTTAGTAATTAAAAGAATAGAGGAATGAATGGCAGGTCTAAAGAAAGACAGAGGGAGGAGAAACCTCAATGAATAATTTGTGTCCAGGTCCTCATTTCAATCAAATTTCCGGAAGCGCTCTGGGAACTAAAAGGGCCAAGCACTGACCTCATCTAGTTATTCAAAACGGGACCACATACTGTTTTCAAATGAACGGGCGGAATACCGGATGAAACCGAACTCCCTTCCAGCGGGTTCAGCGGAGGCTTTCATTGCATTTCCATGTCATTAGCGGTTACCTAAGATCCACACCACCGCGGATTTCAGATTGGATTCCACACTTGCAATTCGGCTGTGCGTTGCAGGTGTTCATCCAAAATGGCATATTTCAAACCAGCGGAGTTTTGATTGTAATAAAGTCTTACTTTTTATTTATACGATTTGCATTTGTTTAGTAACGTAAGGTATTGGTTGAAGTTGTAAGTATTTCAGTTTTCTCAGTACTTAATTAATTTACAAGGGAAAAAATAGAACCTCTACACTGGCTTATTAAAAAGTCAGTATTCCTTGTAGGTTTTCGTCTAAGAAGGGTGTAGGCGCAAGTTCTAAAGTGATTTGGTTGATGACACCGATTCAGAAAAAAGACAGAAGAGACATCATTGACAGTGGGATAATGGGCAGGGTGAAGGAAGGCATTGAGCGCTTCATCTCCATGGCCTCATTCAACTCTAGATGAACGGCAGAAGATTTTGGTTCAGAACCAGTTGG
This sequence comes from Macrobrachium rosenbergii, assembly GCA_039081455.1. Taxonomy (NCBI): domain Eukaryota; kingdom Metazoa; phylum Arthropoda; class Malacostraca; order Decapoda; family Palaemonidae; genus Macrobrachium; species Macrobrachium rosenbergii. Next base: position 22,819 of record JANJGK010004956.1, read on the forward strand.
CAACAGCTGGGGACACAGGCCTGTGCACTGCAAGGAAGTAGCTTTCCTTTTGTGTACTTAGCCAATAGTCCCCCATGGATTCATCCACATTAATGAAAGGTTCAGAGATCGCCGTTTCGCCTCATGCTTGGTCAAACTGGTTACGTCCAGTCTCAGAGAATAGGCCTACATACATTCTACTCTTGCGATATTTGATGACGACTGCGTGTCAAGATATTATAGTGCCCTTTCTATCTATTTCCTGCTGGAACATACACAGAATTATTCTTGGCTCAGCTGGGAATTGGTTTTAGTAATGAAACACCGCTCATATGAAATTCCACTGGCCAATCAGTCGTTTGTGGAATTCATATCGAGTTCGTCTTTGTTATAAATTAATAAGTACGATTTTCTTTATGTAGTCAGTCACTCCAGCGATTCATCTATTAGCGTTTTCCGGTCATTTATCGGACACGGGGATCTTGTGAATTAGTATGTTCAATGTTTTCTATAAGTAACTAAACAAAAAGTATTGCCCGTGCCCTTAGCGGCGACGGGACCTGTGCGACACCGAAGGAAATCATAAGCCTTGGTGGAACCAGGACCGAGGGCTGAAATTTCTTCAGCCTCAGGTAATTGGGGGAGATTGCTCTTTGGTGGCATCTCTTATTAAAGGCCGCCACTAACGTTCAGTTAAGCTGTGCAGTTAAAGACCTTGGTGTGATGTTGAATAGGAATATGTTATGCAATGATCAAATAGCAATTCTATTGGCAAAATGCAAAGCAAAAATGGGAATGTTGTTCCGGAACTTCAAAACAAGAAAAGCTGAACACAGGATTATGCTTTATAAAACGTACTTACGTAGTCCACTTGAATATTGCAATATAATATGGTACCCACACTACCAAAAGGATATTGCACAAATAGAGAGTGTACAAAGGTCATTTACAGCTAGAATAGAAGAAGTTAAGGACCTTGACTACTGGGAAAGACTACAATTCTTAAATTTATATCGTCTTGAAAGGAGAAGAGAACGCTACATGGTAATCCAAGCATGGAAATAGTTAGAAGGAATTACCGAAAACATCATGGAGCTAAAAATATCAAAAAGAGCAAGCAGAGGTAGATTAATAGTGCCAAAAACTATACCAGGAACACTAAGGAAAGCACACAGGACATTAATCCACCACGCACCAGCATCGATAATGCAGCGTCTATTCAATGCGCTACCAGCTCATCTGAGGAACATAACAGGAATGAGCGTAGATGTGTTTAAGAATAAGCTCGACAAATATCTAAGATGCATCCCAGACCATCCAAGACTGGAAGATGCAAAATATACCGGAAGATGCGTTAGCAATTCTCTGGTAGACATCAGAGGTGCCTCACAATGAGGGACCTCCTGGGGCAACCCGAACGAACTGTAAGGTCTGTAAGGTCTCTCTCTCTCTAGACACTTAGAACATCTCTCTCTCTCTCTCTCTCTTTGGACACTTTGACCATCTCTCTCTCTCTCTCTAGACACTTAGAACATCTCTCTCTCTCTCTCTGGACACTTAGAACATCTCTCTCTCTCTCTCTGGACACTTAGAACATCTCTCTCTCTCTCTCTGGACACTTAGAACATCTCTCTCTCTCTCTCTCTGGACACTTAGAACATTCTCTCTCTCTGGACACTTAGACCATCTCTCTCTCTCTAGACACTTGGAACATCTCTCTCTCTCTCTCTGGACACTTAGACCATCTCGCTCTCTCTCTCTCAAGCCAATGAAACCAGGCAGATAAAACCATATTCAATTTACCAACAACCTCCATTTCGAATGTCGAATCTGGGCCCTCTGTAAAAAGGCTTTCATTCGATGAGTGTGAAGCTTTCATTTCCACTGCTAAAGACGTCCCTCAGGAACGAGAAAAATGACACAAAATACCCAATTGTTTATGATATCAATATATATATATATATATATATATATATATATATATATATATATATATATATATATATATATATATATATATATATATCTCTATCTAAGCGATGTCTTGTCAAAAGGTCCCGCCAGGTTATGTGATTGGAATCTGGTGAGAAGTGGCCAAATGACAGACAAAGGGGATATTATTATTATAATTTGGCAGCAGACCCTCTTTTAAACAGGTTCTATTGAATATTATTGCTGCTTCAGCTGCATTTATTTTGTAGAAGAATTTTTCTATTTTCCTTATTGCGGACTTCTCTTCAGTGGAGGTGCGTGCTAACAGCTCGCCTATATTTGTCATTTCATGGGGGAAAAGTCAAAATCTGGATTCTGCTTCTTTATATATTCTATACAGTTGGTTCTATACAATTGTTGCCGCGACGCGTTTCGACAGACTCTTCTGTCATTCTCCAGCGGGAGCTAGTAGAGGACTGGCAGATTGCATAGGTCCTTCTGAATTTATACACGGGCTTCAGCGGGGGGGGGGGGTCATGGATGGCGAATTCTGATTGGTTGCAGTCAGCGAACTTCAAGCAAAATTTCTGCGGCGAAGCTCGATCCTGACAGATCTTCGCAACCTGGGAATGTCATTCATTCCAGCGTTCCCATTGGCCTGCCGTTGCGTGATGTCATGCCGGCTGACATCATCGGTAGTTTGGCTACTATTGGGCTGCGGAAGAATGATGTCATTATCTACTCTTTCTGTCGTAGTCGGGGGATTGTCTCGAAGGGCGCCTCGCTCATCAGGGGCATCCCCATTCTCAGGGTTGTCGTTTTCAGGTATTCGTTGGATTTGGTGGGTGTTCTGCATTATTCTTCTTAAATTCGTGGGTAGGAGCGATGCCTCCTGCGTCGTATTCATTGTTGGTTTTGTCTCGGCAATGAGGAGCGCCTCTAGCAGGCGCAGACGTCGAGGGTCGGCGGCTCTCCCGATTATACTTATATTTTGTATAATACTGTCGCGGGAGATGGAAATATTGTGAGTAGCACGGGCGTGGTTCATGATGGCACCCTCCTGGGCGTGGATCTCCCGCGACAGTATTATACAAAATATAAGTATAATCGGGAGAGCCGCAGACCCTCGACGTCTGCGCCTGCTAGAGGCGCTCCTCATTGCCGAGACAAAACCAACAATGAATACGACGCAGGAGGCATCGCTCCTACCCACGAATTTAAGAAGAATAATGCAGAACACCCACCAAATCCAACGAATACCTGAAAACGACAACCCTGAGAATGGAGATGCCCCTGATGAGCGAGGCGCCCTTCGAGACAATCCCCCGACTACGACAGAAAGAGTAGATAATGACATCATTCATCCGCAGCCCAATAGCAGCCAAACTACCGATGAAGTCAGCCGGCATGACATCACGCAACGGCAGGCCAATGGGAACGCTGAAATGAATGACATTCCCAGGTTGCGAAGATCTGTCAGGATCGAGCTTCGCCGCAGAAATTTGGCTTGAAGTTCGCTGACTGCAACCAATGAGAATTCGCCATCCATGACCCCCCCCCCCTGAAGCCCGTGTATAAATTCAGAAGGACCTATGCAATCTGCCAGTCCTCTACTAGCTCCCGCTGGAGAATGACAGAAGAGTCTGTCGAAACGCGTCGCGGCAACAATTGTATAGAACCAACTGTAGAGAATATATAAAGAAGCAGAATCCAGATTTTGACTTTTCCCCCATGAAATGACAAATATAGGCGAGCTGTTAGCACGCACCTCCACTGAAGAGAAGTCCGCAATAAGGAATATAGAAAAAGTCTTCTACAAAATAAATGCAGCTGAAGCAGCAATAATATTCAATAGAACTTATTATTATTATTATTATTATTATTATTATTATTATCATTATTATTATTATTATTATTATTATCAGAAATAGTAGTATGAGTGACGCCTTTGTTGTTCCCCAACACCCGCCTCCAGCAACTCGTCGACTTGGAATCGGCCGGGAAGGAACTTTATGTGAACTCCTCATAGTTAAGGTTGATGTATTGCATTTCCTTCGTTGAATTATTATTATAATATTCAAATTAAGGTGCATACGACAATCACCAACCTCCCAAATAGCCATGACTCCTTTCCCCTCAGATGGAGAAGGAGATGAATGGAGACAGGCACACGAGAGAGAGAGAGGTGGGTGTCTGTTACCGGCCCTGAACCATATTTTTGGTAAAAAAAAAAAAATCTGGAAAATCCTTTTGAATAGCATACTGTACCATGGGTATTCCAACCTTGAATTGAACTGAATATAAAATTTCGGCCAAAGGCCAAGCACTGGGACCTATGAGCTCATTCAGCGGTGAAACGGAAACTGACAGTGAGAAGGTTTGAAAGGCATAACCAGAGGAAAACCTCTTGTTAGGAGAGGGTTGAGATAAGTAATATGGAAGAAAGAGAATATGAAAGGAGTTACAGTAAAAGGAACGAAAGGGGTTGTAGCAGCTAGGGGGCACATTGAAGGCACGCTGCAAAGAGCCTCAGGTAATGGCTGCAGATTCCAACCTTGGGGGACTTCACAATCTATGAGTATTTTTCGAAAATGTTCAAAATCCACAATCCTGTGGCCACAATACTCCTCTCCATATCATTTTCCAGATTCCCAAAGTTAGTTCAAACCTCCACCTACTACAAAAGCAAGAATATGACCCAATAATATCAGAAAGAACTACCTAGAAACGTCTCAAGATTTCCAATATAAGGAAAAAACTACCTGGAAACTCCTCGTTCTTAGCGATGTCCTTATTGCCATTTCTACTGCACCTGTTGTATATTAAACCTACCTTTCCGTTTTCGCGTTTAGAACTACACTGAGGCTTACCGCTGTTACCAAAATAAGGACAGGAATTGCTTTGACCAATCAGAGGCCCACGCCATAAACAATGTTTCTAACGCCTCCTTTTATTGGCTGAAATCTTTGGGTTTTGGTAAAACGTCTTTGTAGACAATTCCTTATTGGCTGGTGAATCGAAACCCCATTTTCAGAAATTTCTATGAAGATTATTATTACCTCCAGTATTAAGTAAAAAAAGTTATTAACAGGTAAATAAATGGATATAGACACGCAAATAAAATAACTGGGAATCCTCTTAAAAATTCAATATAATAATGATTAAAATATGTAAATATTCAGCTTGTTAATCGTAAAGTGGAAATTGGTCAGAAAATCTTTATATCAGAAGATCCAGCAAAAGATTGGATGTGAAAGGCATCTGAGTTTCTGCCATTGCAATGCAGTGGTCAGCCAGTGACTGCTGCGGGTCTGATGGGGTGGGGCATGCCTAGGGACTTCACCTCTGCGGGCATTATAAATTAATCATTATATATATCAAATTTACCCAAATACCCTTTGATGTGTGTTGGGTGAAAAGTTAGGATAAGCCAAGCCTGACCAGCTGATGTGATTAACATGTGTCATTTTCTAGCATCAGGTTTAATACATATTTATTTATTTATTTATTTATCTATTTGTTAATTCATCAGTTTTACTGATAACTAATCTCCACTTTCTGTATTTCCCTTTTACCTTCTGTTACTTCTTTCGAATGAACACCATATTCTTTGAGAGCTTTAACTTTAAGTCAATGGCCTTTGTGGTCTTGTTCCATATGAATAAGGTTCATTTTCTGAATAATAATAATAATAATAATAATAATAATAATAATAATAATAATAATAATAATAATAATAATAATAATAATAATAATAATACCCAGTTTGGCAGGAGTTTTATCTTGGCTACAACTAAAATGTGGAATAGTTTGCCTCCTAGTGCAGTTGTGGAATCCTCTGATCGTCAACTATTTAAACGAGGAACAAATTCATTCCTTGCTTTCTTTGCTGATGTCTCCTGAATTTCAGGTGTATCGGTTTTATATTTAATTCCCTCATGTTTAGTTATCACCTTTTCCTATAAATTGTATCTCTCTCTCTCTCTCTCTCTCTCTCTCTCTCTCTCTCTCTCTCTCTCTCTCTCTCTCTCTCTCTCTCTCTCTCTCTCTCTCATAAGTTCAAGAAAGAAAGGAGGAGGCAGAAATCTAGTCTCCAAGCAACTGACCCCATACGATAATTGTAATAATTTACCTGTGAAAAATAATAAAACACGATCTTCATGCACTCACTGATTGTCTGAGAAATGGACTGACTTTCACAATGAAATGCTGATCCTATGGAACTACACAGGTCCACACAACTACAGCAGTAACACAGCAGGAATCAAGCACATGAACGGAGAAACTACAAAACTACAGCAGCAGAGCGCAATATACCTTTCCTGGCTTCTTTCTCAGCTTATGGAAGATTTTATCAAAATAAGCTTTGTATAATTCATGTCAAAAACAGAATTTGAAAACAAAGCCTTTACATTTTACATTACAATTTCAGGACAAACTTATGGCTATGGAATATAATTAGAAAATAACAGAGAGAGAGAGAGATTTAGTGTTATTTTTTATAATCTCTCAACTTAAATCCTATTATCCACAGACAGAGAGGGGGATACATAGATTGATAAATAAACAGAGAGAGAGAGAGAGAGAGAGAGAGAGCGAGCGTAGTTATCAGTGTTATAATTGTCATATACTCTCTTTACTTAAATCCTTTTGTGCGTAGAGAGCGAAGGAGATAGATAGATAGACGAACTGATAAACAGAGAGAGAGAGAGAGAGAGAGCTAATATCTATGGTTATCCAAATATCCTAAATTACCATTTTCTATAAAAACAATTTTCTTACCTATGGTTACCTATAGAAATCTCGTCTGCCTTGCTTTTAAATTTCATAAATCAACTAAAATCATTATAAAGATATTAATATCATTATATGACGAAAGGCATTAATAGTAATACAAAGAAGATTTCTGCTTCCTAGTGATACTAAGTAAAAGGTATTACGTGTTAGTAATGGCAAATATAAGATATTTTTTTTATTAAGTAAAGTTTTCTCAAGATCGTACACTAAAGACATTTATTGAGTGCTATGACAATCTTTGGATGAAGGTTGGTTGTTTGAAGATGAAACTATTATATATTTATTTAGCGAGACCACGAATAAATCCATTATCAATATATATGATAACTATTAGGGTAAGAATTAGTATATATTTCTAAAATTTATCTTTAATTAGGGGATATTTTGAAGAACGTGAAAAGTTGTCAGCAAAGGGACGAAGTTCGTTCTGGTAACAAACAATGGCTGCTACTTGTCCGGAGAGGAAGCAGGATGACCAACATTAATAGAGGCTTTAACATGCAATTCAGGGCCAATGACGAACTATTCTTTACGAAAATCAATGAGCGAAAGATAGTCAACGATTCTTGTAAGGAATACTTCTTCGTTTTCGATCCAAAAATTAGCAAATAATGTGAAAAAAGTAAGAAAACTCTCGTTTAAAAGTCTAAAAAATTGGCATTCATGACACATCAAGGACTAATCGAAGCAAACCTCATGAATCCTTTAAATTCTATTTTGATTGACATTTTGCCAATTTGGAGATATATTCAATAAAAATAATTGTTTCTGGTTGAAAGTATGTTTCGAGTTTGCTAGAATTCGTGGAAATTCGGAAACTGAGGATGAAATACGTCGGAATTTGTAACTCAGAATTACCAGCCTTAAAACTCCTGGATACGATAGGAAATCGAGAGGCAGCCCTGGGGATATGAATAATACAAATGGAATGATATATTATATCATAAACAGATGTATTTTCCATCAATTTGTATGGGAATTATACCCAATTTCTCCCTGCAAAAAAGCTAAAAGTACATTTGCACTTTGTTATCCTGTTACCCATATCAGTATTACTGTCATTTTAAGCATTTCCTGACCTTTTATTGTACTTTTTCTTTATTTGATGTTAATATAGAGGATATTCTGACTTCATTACAGTTCTAGGAGATAATTCAATCTTCATAACCTTGTGGAAGGTTACGAGAAACTTGAAGGACAAATTGTCATTCTTTTAGGATATCAGCTGTGTAAAATCTCGTATTTTCAGACCATTATCTTGAAAATGAAATATATACGTTAATGACGGAAATTTGTTCCTTTATAAAATGCATCATCGGAGGAGGTATTTGAACTTAACCAGTGATGGTTTTCTGGACTCATTTAGGCTGGAGAAAACTTAAAAAGAATCCCAAAGCTGACACCCTGTAACTACACCCTGTAGCCAGACATGCAAACCCTTGAAAAAATTAAAAGTGCGAAACGTAAGAAAAATATCATTTGTGTGAGGTTTTGCGGATAACAAAGCTAAGAATAATAATATGAATCCTTCTCTCTATAAAGTACCCCTAGTTTTGCCATAATTTAGACTATAATAATATGTGGAATAATCATATTTTGTTGGCAATTCTATCTTTTCGCCGGCTAACAGTCCCGGGCAGTGTATGTATTAGCAGAACCCAATTCGTGAATTCCCTCGTACATTTTCATGCATTTGGCTTCAAACACTTCTTTGCTAGGCATCAAGAGGCATAAATAACTGAATACAAACTCTATTTTTGCATACAGTCATTGCAATCACTTATTCGGCGATTTTCATCTTGCCTTACTATAAAAAGCACAACAGTTTCCTGTTTGAACACCATTTTGCTTGGGGCAATCAATAGATGGCGTCTGTAGTCCACAATTCTGAAATTAAATCCGGTCCAATCCAGTTTCGAGTGCTGATTTTGCATACGTCACAGTCACCTGAGGCCCTTCGGTACTCGGGGGAAAACGAGGCACCGGTGTTTTAATTGGAAAATGCTAGTTTCCGAACTATCAAATGGTCTAGTCTCGTGTGAGGTTCGCCTTTTTTTTTTTTTTTAAATGAATAAATATAAATGATAATGAAAATCAGACGTTTCATTGAATATATTGCGTTCGTGAAAGCTACCTGAGATATAGGCAGATAATTTCAAGCTTGCAATGTCAGTAATTCGAGTTAGGATAGTTTTATTAATGTTTATTAGATAATCTATAATGTTTGAGAAATTTTCAGCTTTATTTTGGTAGGGATAGAGTAGGGTACTGCTTACCAAATATACCAATTTTTTTAGTGTTCTGTTTAAGTGATATCACATACTGCTACTACTACTGTACTACTACTATTCTAATAATAATAATAATAATAATAATAATAATAATAATAATAATAATAATAATAATGTAAAGGCCACGATGCAAAATGATCCATCCGGGAGATGTAGAGAGCTCAGTCATCTGCCATCTTGGAGTTGCAAGATTCTGTTGACAGCTTTTGTCTAAGATGACATTTGCAATGGGTTTGTGATGCTGCTCGTTTTTCGAGATCATTTCAGACGAAAAGGAAAGCATTAGAAGAGCCGCTTTTGAAGACAATTAAATTGGTATACAGAGGTTCATTAGGCAATAGTAATTTCATTAAAACAAAAATGTTTATTGCATAATTTTTATACATGAAGGAGTTGGTTAGGTTGCAAGCCTGATCGTGCATCATACGGAAAGTAGCCCAGGAGTGGCTTAAGATGCTGAGACTTGTTATTTTTTTGACGAATTTAACTCATCCTGACATTATTAAATTTTGCTTATAGACTGCTTTTGAATATACCAAAATAAAGTGCACGCATTCCGCTTTCCAATGACACCAGAATGAGCGTCATAGCAGGAATAATAACTTCACAGACAACACACAAAGCAAAATATTGCTATTGACAACTCTGGCTCTTAGAGAGACCTTACAGAGGCCTTTTGACTGAAAGGGTTAGTTGGCAGAGCAGAATGCTGCAAAGTCAAGGGATCCAACAGGGGAAGCATCCCGATTTTAAATAAGAAATACAGAGATAAATAATCTATAAGAGAGGTAATTAAAAAAAGCAGATTTTAAAACACTGTTTCCTTTAGTTTTGGCATAGTCTGCACTGATAGCAATTTTCAATTTCGCAATCATGTGCATGATTAGACTGAAAGTACTGCATTTTACCCAGCTGAAGGAGGAGTCTACTAGGACCCAGTTGCAATATATTGCAATGTTGCTTTCATGAATCAATTTTGATGCAAAATAACAATTCATTTCCAGTTTTTCCGTACACAAAATTCAATACATTGCCTAAACCTTGAATATGGACCCATCAAACATATGAACATTATTATTAAATTAAAATAACTTTAGCAATCTGCGGAGCTTCACTGATATTCAGAGAGAGAGAGAGAGAGAGAGAGAGAGAGAGAGAGAGAGAGAGAGAGAGAGAGAGAGAGAGAGAGAGAGAGAGGAGAGGGTATAAGTATTTTCTAATAACTGCCAACATTCTCTGTAAACAAATAGATTGAAATTTTTTTTGGAACGCCTTGGCTAGAATAATATATTTATTTCTGTTCATTAACCTTAGCAATAAATAAGTAGATAAATAAATAAATAAGTGAATAAATAGATAGATAAATAAATGAATAAATAAATAAACTAGTTCCTTTACTTACCTATTTATTCTCTGGGACAAAAGAATATCATCTCTTATGCAAGATCTGCAACTGAAACTTCGAGTGGGCGCGTTTATTTATGTGACCTCAGTATACAATATACTGTAAAAGTAAAAATGACCTTAAGTAACCATTGAGGAGATGCATAATAAATAAATTATATAAGGTAATGCATCAACTGGATTATACTTGTTCGTAGAAAGGTCCATTGAGGAGATGCATATAATTACCTGAGGCAATGTATCAACTGGATTATAGCCTACTTGTTTATGGAAAGGTACGAGACATGTCGAATGTCGATTGGAGTGGCTGTCAGTTTCTGATGTTGAGGAAATAAATATATTTGCCTGTGGTGGAAAAATGTCGACTTTGATAACTGATTTATTTTACTGGTCCTGAAGTGAGGTTTTAAAAAAATATACCCAGGGTCAATAGCCTTTCATTCACTGAGTTATTTCTCCTCCTGCATTCATAATTGTATGTATGAATAACTACGTATGATTTTATCTGTTCACCTGGTTATTGAAATTGAATTATATATATATATATATATATATATATATATATATATATATATATATATATATATATATATATATATAATATATATATATATATATATATATATATATATATACATATATATATATATATATATATATATATATATATATATATATATATATTATATATATATATATATATATATATATATATATATATATATATATATATATATATATATATATATATATATATATATATATAGACTGTTGTCTGTAACTCTACACATACAATTATCTACGAGAGTATCTGGTTTGATTAATAAAATATTTATGATAACAGCAAACTTCCATTTCAGTCTTACTTCTACCCATAAGGGAGAATTGAAAAAACAACGATTTAGCTAATATTCCTGGTTTCTGTTAAGTAAGAAGGATATTCCCCAAATTATACGGACAAACATACCTCAAAGGTAAACAAACCCCCTACCTGTTTGCTTGGTTAAACAAGCAACAGACAGACAGAAAGACAAGCAGAGAGAGAGAGAGAGAGAGAGAGAGAGAGAGAGAGAGAGAGAGAGAGAGAGAGAGAGAGAGAGAGAGAGAGAGTAACTCACCAGACCGTAGAGCATCTTCGGACAAGGAGTCAGCTGGGAAAATGTTGGAACTCGTAAAAAGTGGCCAGTCTTAGTCAGTCCAGGTAAAGGTCTGGATGGGTAACACGACTGTGAAAACTTGGACAGTGATGTAGATGACGACTAAGATAGTATATGATTTTGCCTAAGCGTCTGCATAGAGTAGGAAGCATCGACGAAAGCAGCATCGAGGGAAATTTAAATATAAACAGAATGGTTAAAGTCTGAATGATTTATGGGCTTTAAACGTGTATCTTTGACTGTGTGCTAAGACAAAATAAATTTTGCATATATAAATGTGTGTGTCTGTATATATATATATATATATATATATATATATATATATATATATATATATATATATATATATATATATATATATATAGAAATAATCAGTACACAGTTACCTGTGGAACAGAAGATAAATTACTGACTGACATTAGGATCGAACCCAGATCTTTCAATTGCAAGATGAGACCGCTGTGTGGCTTGGTTGGCAGCGGTCTCGTCTTTCAATTGAAAGACCTGGGTTTGATCCCGATGTGAGTCAGAAATATATGTATTATAATATATATACATATATATATATATATATATATATATATATATATATATATATATATATATATATATATATATATATATGTATATACATATATATATACATATATATATATATGTATATATGTATGTATGTATGTATGTATGTATGTATGTATGTATGTATGTATGTATATATGTATATATATATATATATATATATATATATATATATATATATATATATATATATATATATATATATATATATATATATATATATATATATATATATGACCCCTACCTCTCATGGGGTCTACTTCAACTGGTCCGGCTGCTGTACTATGGGTCATGCTTAAATAAGACACATGGGGTAAATTTAACAATGATCTGTATTATCTAAAACTTCGGCAAGGGCCCGAGTATCTAAGCAAACTAAAATCTACAGTAAACTCGAGAGAGAGAGAGGCTGAGGGGATGCACGTCTTTCCCTTAACTTCAACAAAACCGCTTTGCCCCCTCAAAGGGACGCCTTTTTGGCATCTTCCTCCCGCCCTGTAGTACCTCACAGCCCCCAATTTCTTCTCTCCTGGACGCGATTGGCTCTGGTACTTCTCCTTACGCCTATCAGCCAACGGTGCCAGGTAAGGGGACGCTATATCCCAACCAACTTTTGGGGGGAGGGAGATTTCCTCTACGTCTGAGAGAAGATGACCGTTGACCGGTCCTGTCATGGCATCCTGCGACTGCATCAGGACTCCGGGGAATTCTTACAAAGACTGAGAAGGGCTTATGTATATATATATTTCAGAAAATATGGCCGCTTTAACATTGTCAGGAACAGAGATGTGATGAAGGAATTTTGGTTGTGAGATGGTACTGTCGTGAAGCCGTCAGTTGCGAAATCGTTCATTCAGCAAATACTTCGTTACATCTGCAATTAACCTGATGAGCACACAATATTGGCCCTATCATATGACTGGGTTGCTATGTGGGTACGTGAGTTCGTATGTTACAGAATCTCGATTTTGTGTCTAATTCTGCCCAAAAATTAGTCTGGTCTTTCATTACCGTAGCTGAAGCAGTATCGTCAAGACGTTGCTGTTGTGTGTGCATTCGCTTAGAACCGGCAGAATAAGGTATTGTCCAGACTCTTGATTTTTTCTATGTGAATTGTGGACTTATGGTCTTTTACCATATTTCAAGACATTTTTGAACTTGTGTGCAAAGTTCAATATACTTTTTTTTGCCATTTCAATATTTTATTTTATTGTGTTCTGTTTAACCATGCATTTTTTATTGTGTTTATACTTGCATATTTTTTGGGGGAAATTGTTATTATTTGTACTTAATTTTTTCGACAGATGTCATGGTTGTGGTGGTTGTGGTGATGACTTTGTGGGCAATGATATGATGTAGTCATGATGGTGTGATTATAGAGACATACAATGCATACCTTGCAAAGTATAATATCTCTGTGTGGGTTGACTTTTTGAGACTTGACTTAATAATACTTAAGTTGGAGTATGTGAGAAGATTTTGACTTTACAGGCCAATAGCCATGATTAGACTTTTGAGTTAGGGTTGGATTATTTTTTTGCTTGAAAATTTCATTTATGATGCATTTTAATCTTTGCTTTGTTTATTCGTTACTTGTTGGGTTGCTTTAGATAATAAATCTATTTTTGTAGGAAAGATTGCGTTTTCCTTATACGAACCATTTCATTTCTTTAATGTGGAATGCAAGAGAGAGGGAGAGCGAGAGGGAAGAATGCATGAGATGGAACAGCAAAAGACTCGCTGTTAAAAGAGAGGGGTGTGGGACCTAAGGGTGGAGTGAGTGTCAGGGAGTGGAGTAAGGGCCGAACCCCTCCATCGCCTTCTGAAGACAGACCAGTCGGCATGTTACATGATATTCCTACACGGAATATTTTATCTGTTTCCAAAGGATGTTACAGATAGAATTGGTGGCAGCGTGTAAGTAAAAATAATAGCAGCGTGTAAGTAAAAATAATAGCAGCGTGAAAGTGGAAATAATAGCAGCGTGGAAGCCTTAATTCGATTTTTTTTAAAATAGACCCAATTGGTAACGTTGATGCCCAAGGCACAGACTGGCCCCGGGCAGAGATGAATGATTAGTCTTGAAAGAGCGGGTGTGATAAGTGTGTCGAGATTACGTGTTTAACACGGGGAATTTTTTTTTCTGTTTCTGTTCGAGTATTGGGAGTGGGGAATTGTGAAATTGATCTGGGTGATCTCTAGAGTAATTTTGGGTTAAGGAAATACCCAAATAAGTGTGATTAGTGGCGATTGTGAGTTAATTAAGCATGTGATGATTTTACAAAATCAGCGTGTCTTTTTGTCGTCCGAGTTGGTGACGTCACAGGTTGCACAGAGCTCCGTTTTCTGTTGGCAGACTGAGTGTTGAGTACCCCCGTTTTCAGTTTTTCTTTTTAGGAGAAGCTTAACCTTTTGTTGTTCTCCCGTTTTCTTTCTTTTTTTTTTTGTTTCTTATGTTGTTACGTTCAGGTCGCCGAATTTTGCGCAAAATGTCAGATTCAGAAGCAGGGCCGTCCCAGTCGGTCGTGACCCATAAGTTAACAAATTTTAATGCAGGCATTACAAACTTTAAAGGCCTAGTTGATGGGAAAGTAACACAGAATGTAGAGACATTTATTGGATCAGTAGATAATTATCTGAATTCTAGGAAGATTACAAATGGTGCCGATGCTTTAAGAGAAGCAAAGGCTTTCTTAGATTTAGACAAAGGAGATATTGGAGAACGAGCACGAGGTTTCGGGTTCAGAAAGTGTAAAACTTGGAAAGAACTTCAGGAATTTTTACGGGCGTCGTATGTTGCGATTGACCGCGAGTGCGTCGTTTGGAACTTACGTGCCCTTATCAGAACTAGGAAGGGTAATGATTCATTAATAGCGTACAGTGCTCGCTTATTTGATGCAGTAGGTGAGATAAAGAAATCTATGATAAACTCTACATGGGTAAATGGAAATAATATTTCTTTAGATAATTTTGAAAAACTGCTACACTTTGCTTGCCTTATAACGTCAGTCCCAGATATAATTACAGATAGTTTTGATAAAAGAATTGATAAGGACACAGATGAATCTTTTTTGTTTGCCCAGGTTAACAAAAATCTATCAAAATGCCCGACGCTAGACAGTAGTTTTGTGAAGGGAGGTGCTAAGATTTCAGCTACAGTGTCAAAACCGCAGAATAATGCGAACTCCTCAAATCTAGGAAATGATGCAGGAGCGAAATCATGTGCACGGGTGGGATTGAGGAAAACCTCAGAGAGATCAGTAACAACAATTCGTTGTTTTAATTGTGATAAATTAGGACATAGTAAATCAAATTGCAGAGTGAGATATTGTTCAGCTTGCAAATCTTCAGACCATGGATGGAGATTTTGCCCAGCCACAAAGAATAGAGAATATTCATGGAAAACACGGGGTAGTTTTGTTAGATATGACAGGAGAATTCCACATGATGCAAGTTCTAGGTACATAAACGAACATCAGAATTTTCACAAGATAAGTTCGAAGACGGACACAGGATAATGAGCAATCAGGTCTTAGAATCACCAGAACCTAGGCCGATTGTACGTGGATTTTCTAATGGCATTGAAATTTCTATCTTCATTGATTCTGGTAGCTCAGTTAACCTAGTAAATGCTGACCTTTTTCACTCGAAGTTTCCAGAGTGTAAATTAGTTCCTACTAATGAGACAGTGTGTGACGTACAAGCGAGGAAACTGAATATTTTAGGTTCGTCATTTCTTACGCTTTGTATTGGCGAAAAGACAATAGTAGAATCATTTTTGGTCATAGAAGGATTAGCCTTAGGTGAAATGGTTTTGCTAGGAACCCTTCTTGCATGCGACATAACATCAACATTCTTACAGGAATTCAGGGGATTACAATAGGTGAGCCAGGTTGTTTTGTTCCATATATACACAGGAAAAAAACTTGTGAGAAACCCAAGACGCAGTCTGAGACATGTGGAACACAGTCATTAGAGAGTGAAGACATTCCGCAAAAGTCTTTCAAAGGATTTTTGTTGGAAGATATTGAATTGCAACCGCGAGTTCCTACATTGGTTAAAGTGTCGGTGAAAGAGAAAAAGTTTCCTTCTCAAGTATGCGTTGTTGAGGGAACCGAGAAATTCAAAGACGTTGTGAGTACGGTGTCAGTAAATGAAGTTTCAGTCGCAGGCGTAACTGTAATAGAATTAGTTAGCTATCAAGACTCATTGAAAAAATATCACAAGGGTACTTATGTAATTGATTTTGAAGAGTTTAAGGAAGAACATAAGGTAGTGAGTTTTTGTGGAGACAGTAACACGTTTCCCAGGGAGGAGCTACAATTCAGAAGTCAAGTTCTTCACGAACATTTGGCTAAAGCTGATTATTCCGAGTATTCAAATAAAGTAGAGAAAGTGTTGAAAGAATATTTAGATATCATTGCTTTGAAGGGAGATAAACTAGGAGTTACAGATGTTTTAGAACATTCAATCCGCTTAGAGAAAGGTACAAATCCCATTTATATTCCAGCATATCGAATTCCCTTTAAGATCAGAGAGGAAGTAGAAAAGGAAGTTCAGAGGTGGGAATCGGAAGGAATTATCAGGCCGAGTTCTTCACCATATAACTTTCCTTTACTAGCAGTCCCGAAGAAAGACGGTAGCATCAGAGTTTGCGTAGACTTTCGTAAATTGAACGAAAAGACATGCCCAGATAGATATCCTGTAGCTTGTTTGCCTGATTTATTTGTTGAGATCGGTGGCAAGAATATATATTCATCTATAGATCTTATGCAAGGGTTTTTACAGGTTCCGCTTTGCGAGAGTAGCCGTAAATATACAGCATTTTCGGTACCAAAGGGACATTACGAGTTTAATAGGATGCCTTTTGGATTACAGTGGTCTCCAATAACATTTACTAGGCTAGTTAACACAGTACTTCATGGTTTGTTAGGAAAGTCGGTGTTTGTGTACATGGATGACATTCTCATATGCACAGATACGATTGAAGAACATCTAAAGGTGTTAAAAGAAGTCCTCAAGCGATTATGGTTCGCTGGATTAAAGGTCAAATTGGCCAAATGTGAGTTTCTGAAGAGAAAAATTGTCTATTTAGGTCATGTTATCTCTAAAGAGGGAGTCAGAGTGAATGATGAGAAAGTTAAAGCTATTGTGAGTTTTCCAGTTCCCAAAACCAGGAAACAGATTCGTTCGTTCCTAGGTATGTCGGGTTTCTTTCGCCGTTTTGTGCGGAATTTTTCTACAATAGCGTCTCCATTGACAGACTTGTTACAAGAAGACGTTAAGTTTGTTTGGGGTGACAGTCAGCAATTAGCTTTTGAGAAGCTTAAGAACGCTTTGGTGAACCCACATGTTTTGAAGCTTCCAGATTTTAGTCAACCGTTCACCTTAGTGACTGACGCGGGTCAGGAAGGTATAGGTGCGTGTTTGATGCAGAAATTTGAGGGAAAATTACACCCAATTGCTTTTTATAGCAGAAAGTTCAAAACGCGTGGTAGTAACGAAAGGCTGATGTCAGTTGTGGACAAGGAGGCTTTCGCAGTCGTCTCTAGCCTTGTTCATTTCAAGATGTTGTTGTTGGGAAATAAAGTTGAGATTTTTACAGATCACCAACCGTTGTTAGAGCTTTTTAATAAGCCAAATTTGTCGCCCAAGAGAGCGCGTTGGTTTTTGACATTGAGAGATTTTGATGCAAACCTCAAATACATTGAAGGTAAGCATAATGTAGTTGCAGATGCATTGAGCAGATATTTTCCAGTCGAGGATGAGGGAGTACAAACCGAATCCTGTGCGGGAGACGAGAGTAAACATTTGGTGTCTAATGTCTTGGATACTAGTAGTTCTGAGATATTGCATGTAGAGGACAAACACGTTTCTACAGTGCATACTTCAGGGAGAAATAGTGAGTCGGCAGTCTCGGGAGAGATTGTTGTTCGTGATATTGAGGGTAACGCTGTGTGTTATATTACGGGTGAAAATGTCACTTGGGACATAGGCTTGCTCGAACAAAAGCAAGATGAGGATAAATTGTTGTCAGATGCTAAGACATTTCTTAGGGGAGTTTCACCGAAGAAAGGGTATAAGTTGCCTTTTTCTTGTCTAGAGTTGGAGAATAATTTATTGGTGAGGAAAGTTAAGTATAACTTGCGAAGTACTCGAAGCATAGGTGAAATTACACAAATCATCGTGCCAGAGAGTCTAGTACCACAAGTTCTAGACATTGTACATTGTAAATTTGGTTCTCCTCATTTAGGTGTGGACAAGACGTATGAAAACGTCAGGTCAAAGTTCTTTTGGAAAAATATGTTTTCCGCAGTGGAGGCCTTTGTAAAGAGTTGCGCTGTTTGCAATGCGAATAAGCCGGCGACGACGGTGTCGTGCCGTTTGGGTTCATATCCCGTACCAAATAGGCCGTTTCAGAGAGTGCATATGGATATTCTGGGTAACTTCTCAGAGTCCGCTTATGGATATAGACATTTATTAGTAGTTGTTGACGAGTTAACTCGTTTTGTCGAGATTTTCCCACTGAAGTACAAGTCAGCTGAGGAAGTTGCTATAGCATTCTTTAAGGGGATAATTTGTAGATATGGTGTTCCTGAATGTCTGATCACAGACAATGGTAGGGAGTTTATTAATAAGACTTTAGAGGGTCTTGCCAATTTATTGGGGATAAAGAAAGTATCTATAATCCCGTATAGACCTGAAGCGAATGGGTTATGTGAGAGGGCGAATCGGAAAGTAATCGAAGCTTTACGCATGACAGTGGGTGGTTCCGATAAACATTGGGACAGATCTTTGGATGAAGTGCGATATAGTATCAATACTATGACGAATGACACAATTAAGATATCTCCAGCAGAAGCTTTGTATGGGTACAAGTTGAAAGGACCTTTTGATTTGTTACCAGAGCAAGTTCAGGGTGATGTTACGGTCACTTCGTTGATAAATACAGCGAGAGAAAGATTTGCACGTATCAGTAAAGAACTTGAGCTTAGTTTGCGCGCAATGGTAGAGAAAAGTAACGCGAAATCGAGGGGAGTAGCTTTTTCGATGGGTGATAGAGTGTTTGTTAAAGTGAATGTTCGGAATAATCTGAATTATAAATTAAGTCCGAAGTTCCACGGACCTTTTGAGATTGTAGAGATCAAAAGAGGGAATAGATTTGTAGTAAAAGATGTAAATACCTGTGTGACGAAATTAACTCATATTTCAAAGTTAAAGAAAGTTGGGATGTAATGGAACGTTTGTATATAGTTTGAGGGATAAATGGGTTGATGTTTGTATATACTGTACATAATACTTGTTTTTTTTTTTTTTTTTTTTTTTTGTCTCGTGTTCATTTTAGATGAAGTAGAGAATAAGAGAACTTTACCAGTCTCTTTAACTAGATTAATGAAAGAAGTGAGAATAACGTTAGAATGGATTCCTGACGTTACTCCAGGAAATTCACCTTCCACAGGAAATAGGAGAAGTAAAAGAGCAGCACCTTTAGTTCTTTTAGGTGTTGGTGTGATTGCTGCGATTGGAGCGATGTCCATTGGGAGTTTAGTCAAAGTAGCAGAAGTTCAAAAAGAATTAATAGCTCAGGGGAAACAGTTAAATCAGTTGCAAGAAAGTAATAAGAAATTGAGTAATAGTTTTGAAACAATGAGATGTTCTTTGAATGATTTGTCAGTTACAGTGGGAGGTTTGAAAGAAGATCTTGATGTGACAATTGCATTCCTTACGATCCAACATACCGTTCTTAATGTTGAGAAAGAAACTGATTCTCTAAGGACAGAAGTGCAAATGCAAGTTAAAGCAATTATTGCTGCAGCAGATGGTCGTGTGTATGGTGATATATTACCTTTGGGATACTTAGAAAATGTTCTAAGGAATTCCGCTTATCTACATGGGGCGAAAGTATTGTTCACGGGAGGAGATTTGTATTTATATTATAATGTTTTGAGGGTGAGATTGTCTGATCGGGGATTGATAGTATACGTTCCTGTCAGTACGATGAAGCCTTTTATTAGTTTTGTTATTAGACCTTTTCCGAATGCTTTTGGAGACTTAGTAGTGATATGGAAGGGATTAGAGATCATGTTCATTTTTGGGAGATCAATATCAAGGTTTGGGAGTTGATTATAAGACAGGTTGTACCTTGGTTGGGGCGAAGTATGTGTGTGACAGTAATGTTTTCCACTTGCAAGTTGTATCTGTGGGTGGTTGTGAATTATCTTTAGTTCATAGACAGACTCCGACTGAATGTGACTTTATACAGTTTCCACGTGAATACCACATGATCACCACCAGCACTCTAACTGCCCTGTATTGCAAAGAATGCTCCCTTACGACGATGTGCCAGAGTAACCAGACGACGACATTCATTCTTCGAGGGTCCAAGCTGTTCGACCCATCCTGCAGAATCCTGTCTACGGACTTTCTCGTACTTAGCCGTGCTGTGTTCAACAGTTCCGAGAAGATAATCATGCGTCATATGCATAACGATCACGATATAGTTCCAGTGCCTTCGACAGAGATACCGATAACTGTCCTGCCGATGGAAGAGATCGAGGATACGTTCATGGTCGAGTACCGTGAATATTTGTTGCCGGCTGTCTTAATAGTTTTAGTGGCTGTTTTTCTGATAGTTCTTATTATGGGAGTAGTAAAGCTCATTTGTGCTTGTAAGACTTCACGCAAGTGCTCTAAGACAATACCCCCAGTAGATGTGCAAGTACGTCATGAGGGCAGTACCTAATGCTGTAGTTCAGTAGACATTGCTAATTGAGCATAGCCCTATCTGTTATGTTTTATACATGTTGTTACCTCTTTGAGAAACAATGCTTCCAAGTGGCGTGGAGCAGGATGTTATTTAGGGTTCTTTGCTATTTCATTTTCTCATTAAGAGGACAAATTAAAAAAAAATTGCCACTAACAAAATTATGGTTTCAGCACTTCACTTCGCTTATTCTATAATCACCAACACCTTGCTCTCTTGTTCATAAAGACCAACAAAAACTCGAGAAGTCACTTTAAACAATATAATTTTAAGATTTTTAACAATTTAAACAACGTATGATAGTACAAACAAAATTAATTAACTTATGAAAAAGAAACAAATCAATAACTTGCAATTCACATATCACATTAATAATGCAAAATAAATAACTTCACTTTTAGTACACAAGTAAAATACGATATAAATCCAGTGAGAAATCAGATGACAACTGTTCTGCTTGTCGGTAGAAAATATACTCCTCCAAAAACAAGTAAAATACAACAAGAGGTAAACATTACAGAGAAAAACCAAGGAGCACCAAGAGCAGAATACAAAACAAAGTAGATGGCGCACTCAGAGAAAAACAAGGAGCGCCAAGAGCAGAATACGAAACTAAGTAGATGGCGCACTAAAAATATTACAGTATTATATAGATTACATTAATGAATGTATTTTATAATATATATACAAAGTTAGGTGACGGCATGTCACAGTTCCCCCGCCTAAGAGATGCCCACTGCGCTGGTGCTGTCATAACATGTCTCGGTAGTGGGTGGAGGTAGACGAGATAGGGAGTCTGCGATGAGATTATGGCTTCCTCCAATGGATTGAAGATGTAGGTTGAATTGAGATAACAGGTACGACCAACGGAGAAGTTTGTGGTTCTTCAGACGTGCTTTATCCAGGAATAGTAGCGGTTTATGGTCAGTGTATACAATGGCACGTTTATGCCCTTCCAAGTATGGTTGGAAGTGCATTAGAGCAGAGATGATAGCAAACAGCTCTTTCTCCACAGTTGCCCAATGGGTCTGGGCACCTTTGAAAAATCCTGAGTGATAAGCGACCGGAAGGAGATGGTGTAGAGGTGGAGGAGTATCTTGAGCATAGTTGGAGTATGACTGCATCAATACAGCTCCATAACCGGTATTGCTGGCGTCGACTTGCACGTAGAATTCCTTGTCAAAATCTGGTGCCTTTAAAATGGGATTGGATATTAGCATAAGTTTTAGCTGTTGAAAAATATGTTCATGCTCCTTTGTCCAGTTGAAAGAAACCTTTGTTGAAGTTAAATTATATAATGGAGCTGTAATTACTGAAAAGTTTTTCAAAAATCTAGAATAGTAGGAGACCATTCCTAAGAAAGTTTTAAGCTGCTTTTTATTTGATGGAACTGGAAATTTCTTAACACTTTCAATGTTAGCCTCCTTGGGAGAGACCTGACCACTTCCCACACAATGCCCCAAATATACCACTTTGGCCTTCCCGAATGAGCTTTTGGCCAAATTGATGGTCAGCCTGGATGTTCGCAGACGCTTGAATAGTTCTTCTAGCGTTTGTAGATGTTCTTCCCAGGTAGTACTAGCCACAATCAAATCATCTAAATAGACAAATACATTTTTCATGTCTCGGATGACTTCAGCCATCACTCTCTGGAAAGTTGCAGGAGCATTACAAAGGCCAAAGGGCATTACAGTGTAAGAAAAGAGGCCAAATGGGGTTATGAATGCCGAAATTTCTTTTGCAGAATCAGTTAGCGGAATTTGATAATAACCTTTGAGCAAATCAATTTGTGTTAGAATTATAGAATTGCCAATACTATCCAAAATATCGTTAATTCGGGGAAGTGGATAAGAGTCTTTAACTGTAGCTTTGTTCAACTTCCTATAATCTGTGCAAAGTCTAAGTTGTCCGTTGGCTTTAGGAACTAAAAGACATGGAGATGCCCATGGAGATTTACTAGGTTCAGCTAAGCCATTATCCAGCAAATACTGTACCTCCCGACGTAAGCACTCTAGCTTGGTCTCAATGGCACGATAATATGGTTGTCTAATTGGAGAGATACCTGGTTCCAGTATAATGTCGTGTTGCAGTAATGTGCAGTTCTTTGGCTCTTCTGTGCAGATGTCCATGTACTTGGTGATTACCTGCGAAAGTGCTTGCTGTTGGGGATAATCCAAATGAGACAAGTAAGATGGTAAAGATTTCAGGATCTGACCATTGGTACAGTCCTTCCAGGAAACAAGTACATCAATTTCAGAACATGAATTATGTGTGCTGTCAAAATCAGATGAGCAAGAGGAAGTTTTGATGCTTACAGAGTTCTGATCAGTATTTACGAGATGACTTACTACTTTGGTTGCAGCTACATAGGGTTTCAGTAGATTGACATGGACTAACTGAGTAGATCGTTTTCTGTCAGGTGTGGCAATGATGTAATTTACCTTTGTAGTCCTGCTTAAAATCTTATAAGGTCCTATGTATTTCTCTTTGAGTGGAGCTCCTGCAATAGGGTAATAAACCAACACTAGGTCATCTGGTTTAAATTCTCGTACTTTTGCCTTTCTGTCATAAAGATGAGACATCTTTTCCTGTGAAGATATAAGATTAAGATGAGCAAATTCATACATTGTTATCATTTTTGCTTTAAGGTCCTTCAAATATGAGAGAATATTAGTGGTTTCTTCAGCCCTTCTGTGCATTATGTTCTCCTTTACCATGCTTAATGTTGTTCGTGGCTTACGGCCAAACATCAACTCAAAAGGTGAAATTCCAGTGGTATCATGGGGCACACTGCGGAGAATATACATTAGCAAGTCAAGATCTTCATCCCAATGTAGAGATGTTACACTCATATACTTTCTTAACAAGTTTTTTATAGTCTGGTGGACCCTTTCAAGGGCGCCATTGGTTTGAGGATGATATGCTGAGGAATGTACCTTGTGTATATTGAACTCTGCCATGGTCTGCTTAAATAAATTACCAGTAAAGTTAGTACCTTTATCACATTGTAACACTCTTGGGAAACCAAATGTTGTAAAAACTTTCACCAACTGCCCTATTATGGTTTTAGCACTGATATTCTTTAAAGGAACAGCAATTGGATACCTGGTTGTTGGACAAAGTATCGTCAAAAGATATTCATTTCCTTTCTGTGTTTTTGTCATAGGTCCCACACAGTCAATAATAACCTTCTCAAATGGATATTTAGGAACTGCAACTGGCTGTAGTGGTGCTGAGGGAATCCTTTCGTTTGGCCTACCTGTTACTTGACACTGATGACATGCAGATATGTAGTTCTTAATATCATTCTTCATACCAGGCCAGAAAAAATCTTGAGAGAGTCTACTGTATGTCTTGTTCACACCTAAATGAGCTTCCGTGGAATGAGCTAAGTCAAGCAGTGCTGGCTGGAGAGGTGCAGGAATGACCAATTGGTAACAGTCGTGCCAGGAATTTGTTGCTGGTGCTTTTGGTGACCTATAGTGACGGAAGAGAAGTTCTTTTTCCACATAATAATAGGGAGTTTTAGGTTTATCATTTGGATCAACTGTTTTCTTCCAAATAGACTTCAAGTTAGAATCTTTAACTTGCAAGTCAACAAACTTATCTTTAGACAAATCTACAAGATCTAATGCTTCTTCAATTCTGGTTTTATTTACATTAGAGGTTTCAGGTAGTTTATTTTGTGACTTAGATCTAGTTACTATTTGAGTTACAGTTACTTCACTTGAATCTACTTTCTCACTATCAATTATAACTTCAGGATCAGACACTATAAGATTAGATTGCAGAACTTTATCACCTGCAATATCATTACCAATGAGTATTTGAATATCATTACAGGGCAATGGTTCATTTGATACGGCAACAGTAGCTTTACCTTTATAATATGGACAATGCAGAGTTACCTCAGCAAGTGGCAGGGTCTTACTAGATGACAGATCGGTGATGGTGACGAATTCCTGTTTGAAGTTCAAATCTTGTGAAGGTACACTTATGATAGTCTGGGAGGAACCAGTATCGCGTAGACATGACACAGGTACGCCGTTGAGTGATCCTTTGCAGGTGAAGGCTTTGAACGGCTCAGGATCTATATCAGGTGTGGCCATATGGAAGGTTCTCTTAGTGTCTGGTTTCATAGGTTGTTTGCTATCATTAACAACTTCTGATTTCCTGCAGTGAGGATTTGGGCACTTGTCAATCGTATGTCCTTCCTGTTTGCAATAGGAACAAGTAGATGAAAATATCCTAGGAGGAGAAAACATAGATTTAAAGCCTGAGGTTTTATGAGATCTATGAATCAGAAAGTAATCATCAGCCAGGCTAGCTGCCTTTACCAAGTCTGTTTCACCTTTATCAAGAATAAATGTAGTAATATTCAGTGGCAGTTTTCTTAAAAATTCCTCCATTATCATTAGTTTCTTAAGAGAGTCAAAGTCATTTACTCCTGCCTTCTGCAACCACTTACTAAACTGTCTCACTTTGAGGTCACAAAATTCAACAAAAGTCTGAGAATGATTCTTGCTGGAATTTCTAAAATTCTGGCGGTAGCCCTCTACAGTAATAGAATATGCATCTAGGATGGATTTCTTTACGACATCATAATCTTTGATAGTTATCATTTGAGATGCAACATAAGCTGCCTTACCTTTTAGATTGTTCCTTACTAGCATTACCCAATGGTCCTTAGGCCAATTTAAGATATTGGCAGTATCTTCAAACGTGTGGAAGAAGACCTCTGGATCCTTCTCATTGAAATCTGGAAGTAACTTCTTTGCTTTTAGAAGATCAAATTTTTCTGGCAAGTCCCTTTCTCCTCTTTTGACTTCAAGTTGAATGTTGGCAGATCTGGCTTCTCTTTCCAACTCAATTTCAACAAGCTTTTTCGCATGCTCGATTTCGGTTCGTTTCCTCTGTTCTTCAATATGTAGGAGTTCTCTTTGTCTTTCCATTTCTGTTTGCCTCAGCTTAGCGATTTCCAGCTGAAGTTTTAGTTTCTCTAAGTCAGAATCAGTTTTCACAGCAGCAATCGCTCCGGTAAGGGCTCTTATTTCTTCCACATCTTCATCGTCTTCAACTATACAACCCTTTGACACCAGGAACTCTAGTATGTCATTGATGAGACGAGCCTTGACATAGGATGACTCCACCGGCAGTTTACATCTCTGGGCCACAGATAGGAGTTCCTGCTTTTTGGCAAAACGTAATGTCAGCAGCTCCTCTTTAGGATTAGAAAGAAATGTATCAAGATTGAAAGACATCTTAGTAATTAGTAGTAGAACTTAAGAACTACAATATCAATTTTAAATCCTGACTTCACACTACAAGAAACAAACCATATTTGACATTACAAATTCTCCTCACACTAAGAAATTTAACAGATACTCTGGCATATCAAAACTCAAAGGTGATACACGTATGTTAACCGCTTATTTCATATTTACATAAACTAACATTTCAAGAACGATTCAAAGAGTCAAATAGAATAGTCTAAGTAAATAAATATCTAAGCATTATTTAACATTCACTGGATAAAATAACGACCACAAAGAATAATAACTAGAGATAATGGTTAATACACAGAAAAACACATTTACTAAATTTTATAGCAAAAAATATCTCAAACGCTTTAATGAGGCGAGATAATACTCGCAAAATCCACAATGGAAACAATAATAATATGTCAAAACAACCGTATTGACAAAATAATTAAAGATTAGATCTTGAGATCCGAGGATATGCTATAGATAGCTACACTGCAATGAAAATAAAGCGGAAGCTTACAGAATACCCTAAATAAATTAAAGGATCTTGAGACGATCCGAAGAGTAAATATGGTACAGTAGCAGATGCCCGGATTAACAATAAAATGTTCGTCGGAACGATAGCTATGACACGATATACCCTTATTTATGGTTCGTAATATGGGGCGGGTGAATGAAAGCACATGAAGTGACAGAACCCTGCTGATTAACACTAAGTTATTAGCTTTCCCTCCATATTACAGATACCGAAAGAATGAATGAGGAGGAGTATATTTTCTTTACATTATAATGACAAACAGAACTAAAATTTCTCACCTTACTTGTGTACACTTAACTAGAGCCTTGCAGATGTGGTAATGAACTTAAATGAAAATAATGAAAATCGAAAATCACTTGAAAATAATTACTAATAAACGAAAATGCACTTAAACCATCCCGGACAGGCCCCCAAATTTGTTACCTCTTTGAGAAACAATGCTTCCAAGTGGCGTGGAGCAGGATGTTATTTAGGGTTCTTTGCTATTTCATTTTCTCATTAAGAGGACAAATTAAAAAAAAATTTCCACTAACAAAATTATGGTTTCAGCACTTCACTTCGCTTATTCTATAATCACCAACACCTTGCTCTCTTGTTCATAAAGACCAACAAAAACTCGAGAAGTCACTTTAAACAATATAATTTTAAGATTTTTAACAATTTAAACAACGTATGATAGTACAAACAAAATTAATTAACTTATGAAAAAGAAACAAATCAATAACTTGCAATTCACATATCACATTAATAATGCAAAATAAATAACTTCACTTTTAGTACACAAGTAAAATACGATATAAATCCAGTGAGAAATCAGATGACAACTGTTCTGCTTGTCGGTAGAAAATATACTCCTCCAAAAACAAGTAAAATACAACAAGAGGTAAACATTACAGAGAAAAACCAAGGAGCACCAAGAGCGGAATACAAAACAAAGTAGATGGCGCACTCAGAGAAAAACAAGGAGCGCCAAGAGCAGAATACGAAACTAAGTAGATGGCGCACTAAAAATATTACAGTATTATATAGATTACATTAATGAATGTATTTTATAATATATATACAAAGTTAGGTGACGGCATGTCACAATATGCTTTTGTTTTAGTTTGCCGTTAAGGAGAGCAAGATGCTCTTATGGGGTGGCCGAGCACTATTTCAGAAAATATGGCCGCTTTAACATTGTCAGGAACAGAGATGTGATGAAGGAATTTTGGTTGTGAGATGGTACTGTCGTGAAGCCGTCAGTTGCGAAATCGTTCATTCAGCAAATACTTCGTTACATCTGCAATTTACCTGATGAGCACACAATATTGGCTCCATCATATGACTGGGTTGCTATGTGGGTACATGAGTTCGTATGTTACAGAATCTCGATTTTGTGTCTAATTCTGCCCAAAAATTAGTCCGGTCTTTCATTACCGTAGCTGAAGCAGTATCGTCAAGATGTTGCTGTTGTGTGTGCATTCGCTTAGAACCGGCAGAATAAGGTATTGTCCAGACTCTTGATTTTTTCTATGTGAATTGCAGACTTATGGTCTTTTACCATATTTCAAGACATTTTTGAACTTGTGTGCAAAGTTCAATATAATTTTTTGCCATTTCAATATTTTATTTTATTGTGTTCTGTTTAACCATGCATTTTTTATTGTGTTTATACTTGCATATTTTTTGGGGGAAATTGTTATTATTTGTACTTAATTTTTTCAACAGATGTCATGGTTGTGGCGGTTGTGGTGATGACTTTGTGGGCAATGATATGATGTAGTCATGATGGTGTGATTATAGAGACATACAATGCATACCTTGCAAAGTATAATATCTCTGTGTGGGTTGACTTTTTGAGACTTGACTTAATAATACTTAAGTTGGAGTATGTGAGAAGATTTTGACTTTACAGGCCATTAGCCATGATTAGACTTTTGAGTTAGGGTTGGATTATTTTTTTGCTTGACAATTTCATTTATGATGCATTTTAATCTTTGCTTTGTTTATTCGTTACTTGTTGGGTTGCTTTAAATAATAAATCTATTTTTGTAGGAAAGATTGCGTTTTCCTTATACGAACCATTTCATTTCTTTAATGTGGAATGCAAGAGAGAGAGAGAGCGAAGGGAAGAATGCATGAGATGGAACAGCAAAAGACTCGCTGTTAAAAGAGAGGGGTGTGGGACCTAAGGGTGGAGTGAGTGTCAGGGAGTGGAGTAAGGGCCGAACCCCTCCATCGCCTTCTGAAGACAGACCAGTTGGCATGTTACATGATATTCCTACACGGAATATTTTATCTGTTTCCAAAGGACGTTACATATATATATATATATATATATATATATATATATATATATATATATATATATATATATATATATATATATATATATATATATATATATATATATATATACATATACATATATATATATATATATATATATATATATATATATATATATATATATATATATATATATATATATATATATATATATATATATATATATATATATATATATATGTGTGTGTGTGTGTGTGTGTGTGTGTGTGTGTGTGTGTGTGTGTGTGTGTGTGTGTGTGTGTATATAGATAGATAGAGAGAGAGAGAGAGAGAGATAGGAAACAAACCATTGACAACATGACACTTCTAGACTTTGTAAAAAAAGGTTTCCTATTAACTAGCAAGTGAGGTGGAGCAGTTCCTTAGTTCAGAAAAAAAGACAGACTTGATTTATGACGAAGGAAACTAAAAAAAAAAAGGACCACTTACTTGAATGAAGCCGAAAATCAGGTTTTTTGTGTTGATCTGGAAGTGAATCAACGGGATTTCCTGAGACTGAAGCATTTTTGATGATGCTATTGCGAAATTCATCTGGACTTGTACAGCACGGGCTCTTGCTTCTATGAGATTCCTGTGAAAATAAAAAGCGTTGTCAGTGATTTGATTAACTTAATATTTCAAGGTTATGTTAATATAATGCTTTAAGAGTTCTTGTGCTCCTGAACGTTATTTATGTTCTATGTAAATATTCACAGCCGATATCATTGCAGCTAGTTGTCATTGGCTGTTCAAGCAGCTCTCCATCCACCAGAGGTTGTAATTATATATATATATATAGTATATATATACATACATATATATATATTATATATATATATATATATATATATATATATATATAGTATATATATAGTATATATATATGTATATATATATATATAGTATATATATATATATATATATATATATATATATATATATATAAATATATATATATATATATATATATATATATATATATATATATATATATATATATATATATATATATATATATATATATATATTATATATATATATATTATATATATATATATATATATATATATATATATATATATATATATATATATTATATATATATATATATATATATATATATATATATATATATATATATATATATATATATATATATATATATATATATATATATATATATATATATATATATATATATATATATATATATATATATAATATATATATATATATATATATATATATATATATATATATATATATATATATATATATATATATATAATATAAATATATATATATATATATATATATATATATATATATATATATATATATATATATATATATATATATATATATATATATATATATATATATATATATATATATATATATATATATATATTATATATATATATATATATATATATATATATATATATATATATAATATATATAATATATATATATATATATA
>JANJGK010004958.1:0-27500 GCA_039081455.1 Macrobrachium rosenbergii
TATATAATATATATTATATATATATATATATATATATATATAAATATAAATATATAATATATATATATATATATATATATATATATATATATATATATATAATATATTTATATATATAAATGTATATATATATATATATATATATATATATATATATATATATATATATATATATATATATATATATATATTATATAATATGATGGATATTTTCATAGCAAAACTGAAATACTGTATAACCATAAAACGGTGGGAATTACTTAAAAAGTTTTTATTCAATGAAATAGAAAGGCCGTAATTTGAAATTCCATTTAGCTGCCCAACCCAGTGTAAATATTTTCATAGCTGTTAGATTCACAATATATATATATATATATATATATATATATATATATATATATATATATATATATATATATATATATATATATATATATTATATATATATATATATACATATGTATAATTTATTATATATATGCATATATATGTATGTATGTATGTATGTATGTATGTATATATACAGATTCATACGTATATGTCTGTACACATAATATGATAGATATATTCATAACAAAGTTCAAATACTGCATAACCATAAAACAGTGCGAATAAAATAAAAAAGTTTTTACTCGATGAAATAGAAAAGACCATAATTTGAAATTCGATTTAGCTGCCCAAGCCAGGGAAAATATTTTCATAGCTGTTGGATTCACAATGTCTCACTAATTTCACTGGAATTTTATTTTCTACATCTCACAGCATGAAGGCCGAATAAAATTCGAAAAGTTTTCGAAGCCGACATAAATGACCGGCTTTTAGACATAGCTTTTGTAGGCATTTTTATCTACTTCTTTTGAGGTTTATGTGATAGACAAAAATTAATGTTGCAGATGTTAATTTCATATCTCATTTGCTTACATCTGTTTTACAAAATCATCAACATAAAATTCCAGTATAATATCATCTATAATACGGACAGTCAGATGAGGTAACTTTGTGAAGAACTTAATGATATAATAACCGAAAAAAGTAGTGGAAATTATAATAGTTTACACTCCATAATATAATAACAGTAATTGACAACAGGTTAGGCTTTCACATGGCCGGTCGTAAGAAAATTATTGATTAATGATTTTTGCATGGCAAAATTATTGCATGGATAATTCTTCTGTGTTATGTATTAATGAGCTCAAGATGGGCGTTTAACCGCAGGAACGTTAATCGTGTCTGATCTTCATGGGCGATGTCACAATACAGTACCAATATTGTTACAGGTCAAATCACATTTTGTGGTCCCCACGATCACGTTAGTTAATATTGCAATTTTAATTTAAATTGAAAATGTGAACAACCATCCCTAAAGAATTAGGTTTATACTCGGCTTTACAGAAATCTTTATGAAACCACCAACAATGCCTTCATCACTCTTTACCACTCTCCTTGCGTGTTTATCTGCCTGTGTCTTCTCTGTTATTTCTGTTAAGGAGTCATACAGGCAATTTACCTCTCATTCCAAATCTTTCAAATAAAACAATATTAAATTTGAGAGCCAACAAGGTTACAAAGTCCATGTGGTCCGAGGACCACATGGGCCTATATCATTCATGATTCGAATGGGGTTAAGGGAAATATTATTTTAACTTTCTAGCGCCAAGTTGTCTTAAATCTTTGCCTTGTGTCATTCAAAAGAACCTGCTTCCTTGAATCAAATGAATTCACAGACTTATTCGGTTATTATGAATGCAAGTAATTCACAGACTTATTCGGTTATTATGAATGCAAGATGTCAAATCTTCAAATGACAGTAAACGGAATATAGTAAATGTAAAATTAATTAGGCTAATTCTTAAATGCGATTCTATGAATTTTAAACATCCTCCAAGTCTGAATTCAGTTTGAAAAGAATGACATGTAACACTTTGGTAGTGCGGTATTAATTAAATTTGGGAAATTATATTTTTTACAGTATCCAAATAAATTCTAATATTGACTTTTTTTGTGTTGAATTAATTCCCACGAGAAGCTACTTCCCTTTTTTTTTTTTTTTTTCCAGCCTTACGCATTCTAATTGTTATTGTTTCATCAATAAACAAGAATATATAATATTAATACAGAAAGTAAATCCATGTAAAATATTACGTTAAGGAGGGCTGAAATAAAATAAAAATTCCCCAGGAGAGTTCCGAATTAAAACGATGAAGGTGGCTTCAAAAAATTCAAAGATTTTAAAAGAAAGGTAAAAAAAGTAAAGGGATATGGAATAGAAAAAAAAAAAAAACATTCGTTCTTTCCTAAAGTAATAAAACTGGAACTTGATGAAACCAGACAAATACCAGAAGAGGAAATAGCTTCGTTCCCAACTGCTTTACAATTCTATCACATGCCAACGGGATTACTTCTGCTCACCATGGGAGTTCTGACCAAGCACCTCAAGAAGAAGGAGAAGAAGAGGAACAGAAAGAAACATGATGATGAAAGGAAAAGGAACTGTTTCTTAATTTTCATCATTATCCATGCCCTTATAATATTTTTTATCGGTCTAGTGCGATATTGTAATTAACTAACATCTTGAAATGGCATCTGGCAATTTACCAAGATATGCAATTATCTGTGAGTTTGGAAAGCATAAAGTACCGAAAAGATTACTGAGATAGCATCATCATTATTATCATACTACTCATAGGTAGAAAAGTCGAATGGAGAAATTGAAAAACAAAAAGACAAAAAAAAAAAAAAAAAAAAAAAACATACCAAACGCGTACTACAATAACTAAGATGTCTACCATCGTGGGATACGTTCTACTTCTATCCGAAAGTTCACTTAAGAAACACCCACCTCACGCCTGTGACGTAAAGCATGCAAAATTGACACTAACGCTCATAACGAGAGACGTAAAACATACCAAGAACTTGTCTTCTACGAATACAGTGCAGTATAAATGCAACTGTATGACCGAGTAACCTCTCATTACGGGTTGGTGACGCCATTAAGCAAGGACAATGTACTGACTGCCAAGAACTCGCGTTCCTCTCTAAAATGGTCACTTGGGTTGTTGTTAGCACAATTATTACGAAGAGATATCTGATTAGCATAAAGTTTAGGCAATGCATGTGTCTTAAACAGTAATACTGGGTGAGCTGGTGTAACATTCTTGAGAGAGTAAATATCTACAAATTTCCTATTCGATGATTGTAATATGAAGCTCTGCATATCTAAGTAACAGACAATTATGTTTTCGATGAAGTAAGTTTGATTATACATTGTGGTTTTATTTGTATGTAATTACCCAAATCATTCAGCTGCTGTATAAAATAACGAAGTAATGTTATACCAAGTATTTGTGCATTTTGACCTATGGGGCACTTGAAGAGTAGCGTTCACTGAAAACCGTTGGCAATTTGCACCAAGAGTGTATTCACTATGACAGTAACTACTCTGTCATTTTCATTGTATTTTCCCACCTCATCTGTTTCGAAATCCGCCTCCTGTTTCGAGTCCCAGGCAAAAGCCTCGTAAATCAACGGAGAAACGACATGATTCATACAGTTGTTTGGTCCACATTTCTCGCATTCTGTCATCAATCATGCGGAGAAGCTGAAGATGGGGGGGGGGGGGGGGGCGGTGAATTAATGGAAGTTTCATTTCAAATAACAATAATGAATTAATGAAATGCTCGAAATTCGGGTAAATTTGAATGCAATACTTTAAAACTTCAATTGGCAGTATATGGGATTTAAATGGGATTTTATAACTTTAATTGTCCTCTGATGTGTTTGTATTCCTTTTGAAAAGTATGAAATGTTACACTTTCGTAGGTCAGGAATAATTCGGGTAGCTATGCCTACAGTAAGTGATATATTACAGTGTCCTAAAAGAATTGAAATAAATAACATGTTTGGATTATTAAAAAAAAAAAAAAAATACAAAAAAAAAAACCTTTAATTCATTAATGCTAGCGATGACGTAACCTTTATATACGGAAAAAATAAATTTCTGAATGATACCGGTAAATTCTCTCAGCGATAATAACCGTACAAAATTAAGAACATGCCTAGATGATGAAGGTCCTGACATTCTTTTAATGATAATTTATTTTCAAATCGTGAACAGGGAATTGCATAATAATAATAATAATAATAATAATAATAATAATAATAATAATAATAATAATAATAATAATAAAAATAAAAGCTTTATATCCCATAAAATACACTGGAGTAGATTCTATACATAGAAGTTTATAAAATTTAACTACAAAATACTACAGTAAAAGTAGGTACAACAAAAATTACAGGTCTGATACATGTGCGTTTAACAATATTAAGCATATGCTGAACCCCTCCATATCCCAAAAACAAAATTATCACTGGTCATCAGCATGTCAGTAAGATTTTTACAATTGTGTAACTTGCTGTCTTCATTCTACCTAATAAGCTCACCACTGCTTTGCGTCTTATCTCATTAAATGTTGGTGTACCAACATGAACGCAAAAATGGAAATGCTAGGTCGCGGTGTCAAGTTAAACAACCTTCTGATAATATTATTAAATAAAACACTCTCTTAATTTGGCAAGGTTTGACAACTTCACCTTAAAAACAAGGGATACACAATAAAGGGACGAGCAAGATTATTCTCGAAAAGAAGGCATTTCACTTCAGCTGTACATTCTGAGAAGTTTTGCAGTAGCACATTTGCTCTTATGTACAAACCCCCTATACAAGTTTGCAACATGATTGTCATCATTGTTATTGCGGGTAAGGGTGAAACTCAATCATTTCTTTTGCATATTCATTTGCAATACCATTAATGTTAACATGATTCTGTGGCAATTCATCGTTCTTGCAATTGCTGAAAACCATACATTTAGTCTTGAGCATTTGCATTTAATTTCACAGAATTTCTGTATTTAGAGCAGTCATCAACCAGGCACTGCAAACCACTCAGCGATGGACAAAACACAACAATATCATCAGCATAAATAATATAGTTGAGTATCTCACTACTCAGGACGCAGTCAATTTTGTGACTAATTAGATTTTCTGATAACACAGAGCCCTGTTTTACTCCACAAGTAACACTAAATTCTTCTGGTATATCCGCACCCCATTTTACATTCATTTTTTGGGGTTGAATACCAATATTGTAAAATGCTAAGAATATAAGCTGGGAAATCCATTTTTAGCATTATTTCAAATAAATATTTATGACAATTCTTGTCAAATGCCTTCGATATATCCATAAAACACGATATACAGGTGCGTTGCGTCTACTGTATTCAATAGTCCCATCTTCCAGAATGGCTTTGGCCATACCAGGAACCCTTAAAGGTATTCATTTATATCCCTAAAAAATGGCATCGCCTCATGCACATTTTCCAGCCACTGTCCACTGAGGATATTGTTAGGGGAATGAACCACAGTCCACTTTCAAAACTTTAGATTAAACTCGCAAAAAACACTTCGGATATTGATTGTAGGTTTGAAACTGTCCTGGAGATTTGAACGGTTGAGATTCTGAGGCAATAAAAAATAATAGTTATGTTCTAGCCCTTGAGAATTTCATACAGTAAATTTTATACTGTTTTTCTTCAATATAATTTTGTATGATGACTCTTCCTCTGTGAGTTTTTCCGAGAGAGAGAGAGAGAGAGAGAGAGAGAGAGAGAGAGAGAGAGAGAGAGAGAGAGAGAGAGAGAGAGAGAGAGAGAGAGAGAAATAAGATTTACTATAATAGCTATCTGAATCTGCGCGGTATCCATGCATAGTTAACTGGCATAACATTTAGCTCCACTGAATATTAACAATCAATAGAGCTGGACCCTGGTTCACACCACTGGAATATAATTTCTGAAATGGTGATTATTTATTCTATTTCTAAATTTCTTACATGCGCGTATTTATGTCAGTTTTATACAATAGAATACTTCTCTTATCTTTCTTTTTATACACAAATCTCTCAATTCTAACGCTTTATGAATTATGAAACATGAATCGCATGAAATAAACAAAGCTCCTCCGTCATATCCTTGAGAGAATCGTGTATCTGAACCATCTGGCTGCTGCAGGATATGATAGGGCCTCCTGAGAGGCAACCAAATTCCACTAAGCCGGAAAGAGATGTGACAGACTCCGGAGAGCCATGTATTGCTCACGACTCTAAGAAGGTGTTCTCGCCCCTCTTTTTATATCCTTCCTAAAGGCTCGGGGTGATTCCAAATGGTGCAGTAAAATAAGGGCCCTCCTAAACGTTATAGTTCACAAAGATATCCTTGGTTTTCCATAAATGGAAGTTCTGTTACGAAGCAAAGGACGATATTGGCACTCCTGTCCTCTAAAAGTGCCCTTTCACGATGTTTGTGTTTTGAATAGCTTTCCATGCCAAGAAATGTAGTGGCAGAAGATTGCTAACGGTGGTAAGATTATAAAACGACGGTAAGATTATAAAATTTCACATTACATACTGGAAGTTAAAAGAAATAATAAATTAATTGTTATATTCAGGAGACAATAACACTGACAATGGAAATTCCCTTACATCTGAAGCTAAAATAAACAGTGAAATTTACCTTAACTTTATAGCATACCCCATTTTCCTTGACTGTTTATTAAATCGTATTTCATTCCCCTGCAAACATTAACCTAGGGAGCTTTCGACGATTCTTCGTTAATCTCTCTCTCTCTCTCTCTCTCTCTCTCTCTCTCTCTCTCTCTCTCTCTCTCTCTCTCTCTCTCTAGTGGTTCCCATGGCAACTGTATATCTAGAAACTGACGATCTTACCACCCACTTGCCCTTAACTCGAGTCCAGTTTTTATACAGAAACGAATGGAAAAGACTGTGGAACCAAGTGGTCGAGGACAGTTTCCCTGATTTCTCTTTTTCACTGTGATTCCATTTTTTCACATATGTATTCCTATAACAGCTACTCATCCTCACAAGAAACATTCATCAGAAATCACCTTCGAATAAAAAATAACTTAAGCAAGGTTACCATGAAAAGGCACGTCCCTGGTACAACAATTCTTATACTTCAGAACGCGAATCAGATTTGAATTCCATAACCAAAGCCCTTTGACAAAACGGATTATAAATCCTAATAAGAAATCTGCGCAGACTAAGACAGGAATAATAAAGCGAAAGTTGGAAACTGGGGTAAAATACAACAAGAGGACTGAGTTACATATGATGGAAAAGGTGCAGCTTTGTATATAAAGTAATTTTACTAATTAATCATATATATATATATTCTGACACACACACACACACACACACACACACACACACACACACACACACACACACAGGACGATTTCCTTCATACATACAAATCCTGACAGATGAACTCCTAAACGTAGCTACGAATACTTAACCAATGAAGTGAACTAACACTTTGCTGCTGTTGTTATAAACGCGCACGCGCGCGTACACACACACACACACACACACACATATATATAATATGATATTTGAACATATATGAAATTGTATTATATAAAGTCTGTGCATGTAGCGAAATGTTATCTATATTCATTTATTTTACTTACACTTGGGGAATTATTGTCGATTCAACCTTACAAAATCCCCCTTCTTTTAGGTCATAAAAATAATGAAAAAAATCTTTGTCACGCTGCCACTTATTATTTCGAAGCGAATTTTTACTTTACCCGACATAAGATTTACAATTAGGAAAAAAAAAAAATAAATTCTGTATTTTTCTGGAACTTAAAACTGAAACTCATTGTAAAGACTCATTTGATAGCACGCGGGATTAAATGAGCGGGCCGGTGGACAAAAGCGGTCTATTAACAGTTTAATAATATCTTCAAAGAGAAACAGTCATTCATTTCATTCGCGTTATTCAAACAAAACAGTTTTATGGTTCAATCACCATCCAGAAATAGTACTGGAAATATTTATTTTAGTGAAAAATTATTTTCAAAGAGCAAAATTGTTACATACACAGAAGTTTTTTTGGATTAAATATTGTGAACCTGGAAATATTTTCCAACTTCATGGTACAACGATTTTTTTTTTTTTTTTAACAAATGCCCAAAGTCACGTACTCATAATTCGGTATAACGTCTTCACTGCAATACGGAAGGATCGACTTCCAGGTGGAATAGGATCAGCTTGAGGTCAACTTTGCGCCTTTCCTTTCTTGCAAGATTGTATGAGTGCGTCTTACTTCCTGCTGCATTGCTTTATATTCAGCATACTGCAACGCATTCAATGTTCAGTCTACTGCATCAAGCTTTTATGATTGAAACAAAGACTGATAATACAAGGGTAAATATAATAATAATAATAATAATAATAATAATAATAATAATAATAATAATAATAATAATAATAATAATAATAATAACGACCTCATACCCCCATTCTTTGCTATTCAATAACAATGTCTATACTGCCACAATAACCTGGGCAATTATGCCTGAACAAGTCTACCAAAAATACCACCACGGATAGTAACCATTGTTGCTGTAAATAATACCATTGACTATTATGCTTCCAAGTGTTCTACACTAACACCGTTTTTACAATAGTAGACTCTTAAACACTTCTCACAAGTGGATGAAGAGACTAAGGCTGGTATCCAGAAACCATGCGATCGCATTTGTCAATACGAAGGCGATCGCGGTTGTATGGTCCCAAACGAAGAACTATCGTGGTATCCAGAAATCGTACGACGGCCTCAACTCCATCGCATCGCATCGCTGGTTAAGCAGGTTTACCAACATATGCGGTTACTGGGAATGAAATGCCTGGAATCGATGATTACAAGGCTGTATCAGTATCATAGGCAATTTCTTTTATTACAGTGATATTCAATTAATATGTCCTTATGTCTTTATTATTTATTAGAAAAAGATACTGCATATCTGTAGTATATTTTTTTTACTTGATATTTGCTGTCCTGGTTCCGTGCGAAAATGTAAACAAAGTCGGGAAATACGCAAGCAACTAAACAGGAATATGGAGCGTGCACCCCCAATAGCTGATTCTCAGCGTTTAATGCTTTTTAATTTAATAAAGGAGCATGAGAATGTGATCACCGACCGATCTACAGGAAGCAGAACTTTGGAAAAAACCGTGAGGGGTCGTGGGAAGATGTAACACTAGTTTAACGCCATGTATCCTGACCAACCTCCTCGTTCATCAATGCAGTCAAGCGCTGTTTCGACCATGTAAACCGCAGGTAAGAAAGCATTTTTGTTTTGTAATTGTAGTCAGGGCAACTTTAGGCTGCTGTGAGCAAAATGGTGTGTAAACTACCAGTTAGGTTAAAAGAAATTTAGGCTATGAAAGGCCTAGGCTTGTGCTGCCTGTTAAATTGTTAATAATAATCACATCAGGCTAGCCTAGCTTATCCAAGAGAACACCAGTTTATCATCTAAAGCTATTATATTATATAAATATATTAATCTTCAAATAAATAGAATGGAACATATTAGAATAGGTTAAGTAAGGTTAGGCTAACCAAATCATAGGGGGTCTGAGGGGGGCATAGCCCCCAGCTAAATAAGCAGTGGTGCTCAAGGAGAGGTTAGGTCAGTAATGTCCAGCTTATTACAAAAGCAGTTGGTGTATCAGGCATTAGGTTTGTATAATTTGACGTGAATTTGTAACTATTAATGTCTTTTATTAGGAAATTTGGGTAATATTCTAATTTAGGTTCAGAATAACTATGTGGAGGGTCTTACAATTTATTTTCATGGTGGATAGAAGGGCTGGAGCACACAGTAGTATTATCGTATTGTTATTGGGTAGATTTGCAAGTAAACTAAGCATTCATTAGCTTACAGCCAGTTTATTCGTATTTTAAAAAGTGATGGTAAAACTTTGGCTATTTTTCTTATGGGTATACAAGGTTTTCCAAATTATAAAACTGTTTTAACTTGTGATACCTGCTTGCAATCTAGGCTAAATGATTGTTTTTAATAAAAGTTTAGGCTGACATTTGAGATCTTGGCTGTTGTCTGCAGGTGGTCAAATGATTTGGAGTAGGATGACACCTGAAATAGGCTAGCCCTTTTTTTTTAAGTTGAGTTCACACGTAGGCTAGCATGTCTGAAGCCTGCATAATGCCTACCAGTATGCAAGGCTACGATACATTGTGGCAGGTATGTGAACTGCTTAGGCTAGACTATATTAGCTTAGGTGGTATTATTATGCTTTATAATGTGCAGCTCACTTTTCCAGCCACACAAAGCTCATCTTATTTTCTTAAGTGCTCATTAATATTTGTGTAAATGCTTAAATGACATTTCTTATGAATTCAAACATGCGATAGATGTTTTAACTTATTATTCTGGAGGTGGAAGAGAAGTACACAGGACAGTAGGTTTTTTGTTATATTTTGAAATTTCATTGCAATCCGTTTTTAAAGTCACAGTCGTTAGAATAAATTAGAAAACCAATGGGGAAACATATTTTTATTCTAATATATTTTTTTTTATTTACTAGAGTGAAGCAGGTAGATGCTGCCATCAAGAAGAATTTATGCAGAACTGGTGGTGGTCCTCCACCATTTCTTCGAAAGTCTTCTGAAGAGTTTGTCATAGCTGCATCACTGATGACAGAAGAATTAACCATGGACAAGATGTGATTGAAACATTTCATCAAGTTGATGAAACAGAAGAGCCCATACGTGATGTTACAATAAGTAAGTGCTCTGATGTTTTCAAGAATGAAATATATAAACTAGTGAACCTTCAACTTTTTGATGGCCATTACACTCTTCCTGTCAGGAAAGTTTGTAATGCCTTTGGGGAAAACAAAATGGTTATGTTTTTATTATTGATGGCTGGGTTTAAGATAACATTTTAATGCTGTGTGACCCTAAAGGTTCCAGCACTTGTATACTCAGTTCAGAAGTGTGAACGCTTAGTTGGAAGGTCATGTGAATATGTTGATTTGCCAGATTTCAGTAAAGCTTTTTAAAATCACGGGTAGGCCTCTTAAATAGCTTACTATTTAGTGCCCAAAAGATTTTATAGCCTAGCATCTTTCACTGTTTTGCACATATTTAAGCCTAGAAGCAATACTGTGCTAGAAGATGGTGTAATTAATGAAGTATCTAATGCATCACAAGTAATTTTAGCAATTTTTCAATATATATATGTATATAATTGTATAATAATATATATGTATGTAATGTATATATATATGTATACATATATATATATATATATATATATATATATATATATATATATATATATATATATATATATATATAAATTTCTGACTCACGTCGGGATCGAACCCAGGTCTCTCAGGTGGAAAGCAAGGGCGTTACCCACTGGGCCATACAAGTCTAAAAGAAGTTGGAACCTGAGAGCAACTGCACCCAAGGAATTACCTGGGCAAGCTAACTGCTTGCATACCAGCGAGTTTTCCCCAACTTCCCGACTCAGCAATGACCCAATAGA
The DNA here is from genome assembly GCA_039081455.1 of Macrobrachium rosenbergii. Taxonomy (NCBI): domain Eukaryota; kingdom Metazoa; phylum Arthropoda; class Malacostraca; order Decapoda; family Palaemonidae; genus Macrobrachium; species Macrobrachium rosenbergii. The sequence goes on from JANJGK010004958.1 coordinate 11,441, forward strand.
CAACATTTCATTCGAATTATCCCTTCTGAGTGAATAAGATAGAAATCATCAACACACAATCACGTGTGGAACAGAAATAAATTTCTGACTCACGTCGGGATCGAACCCAGGTCTCTCAGGTGGAAAGCAACGGCGTTACCCACTGGGCCATACAAGTCTAAAAGAAGTTGGAACCTGAGAGCAACTGCACCCAAGGAATTACCTGGGCAAGCTAACTGCTTGCATACCAGCGAGTTTTCCCCAACTTCCCGACTCAGCAATGACCCAATAGACAACATTTCATTCGAATTAACCTTTCTGAGTCAATAAGATAGAAATCATCAACACACAATCACGTGTGGAACAGAAATAAATTTCTGACTCACGTCGGGATCGAACCCAGGTCTCTCAGGTGGAAAGCAAGGGCGTTACCCACTGGGCCATACAAGTCTAAAAGAAGTTGGAACCTGAGAGCAAGTGCACCCAAGGAATTACCTGGGCAAGCTAACTGCTTGCATACCAGCGAGTTTTCCCCAACTTCCCGACTCAGCGATGACCCAATAGACAACATTTCATTCGAATTATCCCTTCTGAGTGAATAAGATAGAAATCATCAACACCCTTGCTTTCCACCTGAGAGACCTGGGTTCGATCCCGACGTGAGTCAGAAATTTATTTCTGTTCCACACGTGATTGTGTGTTGATGATTTCTATCTTATTCACTCAGAAGGGATAATTCGAATGAAATGTTGTCTATTGGGTCATTGCTGAGTCGGGAAGTTGGGGAAAACTCGCTGGTATGCAAGCAGTTAGCTTGCCCAGGTAATTCCTTGGGTGCAGTTGCTCTCAGGTTCCAACTTCTTTTAGACTTGTATGGCCCAGTGGGTAACGCCCTTGCTTTCCACCTGAGAGACCTGGGTTCGATCCCGACGTGAGTCAGAAATTTATTTCTGTTCCACACGTGATTGTGTGTTGATGATTTCTATCTTATTCACTCAGAAGGGATAATTCGAATGAAATGTTGTCTTTTGGGTCATTGCTGAGTCGGGAAGTTGGGGAAAACTCGCTGGTATGCAAGCAGTTAGCTTGCCCAGGTAATTCCTTGGGTGCAGTTGCTCTCAGGTTCCAACTTCTTTTAGACTTGTATGTCCCAGTGGGTAACGCCCTTGCTTTCCACCTGAGAGACCTGGGTTCGATCCCGACGTGAGTCAGAAATTTATTTCTGTTCCACACGTGATTGTGTGTTGATGATTTCTATATATATATATATATATATATATATATATATATATATATATATATATATATATATATATATATATATATATATATATATATATATATATATATATATATATATATATATATATATATATATATATATATATATATATATATATATATGTGTGTGTGTGTGTGTGTGTGTGTGTGTGTGTGTGTGCTGCAGAAGAGATTTATATATGTGTGTGTGCTGCAGAAGAGATTTACATCTAAGGTGCAGTAGATCAATTATTTATTTATTTACTTATTATTTTCAGGTATTACGGAGCCACTGCCTTTAACCTCAGCACAATTAGAAAGTGGTGTTTCTTCTACAATACAATCAAGATCAACTTAAAGATTGCCCTCGCCTTCTGCAGGACACTGGCTCTTGCGTTGGCAGCCGGTTATGATATAATTCTTAAACTAGTGTTTGTGAATAATTTGTATTAGACATCATAAGTGAAGTTCTTAATAATGGTGTTCTGATTTGACCTGAAGCACAGTTGTATCCAAATATTTTATCACCATTTTTATCTTGCAAGTACAACAGTCATGTCTTTCTCAAGGTGTCAGATTGACAACTATGGTAAGAGTTCCTGAATAAATCTTATGTAAAAAATATTTATCCTTTATCCTTTCAGTCAATTCTAGTAATCTAGAATGAATTACTTCTTTTTAACCCTAGATTGCTTTTGCCATTGAATATTTTTTTCAGGATGAACCAAAAAATAAATATATCCATTAGTGTTCCTTTTTAAAGGCAAACATATAAGTTATATTTTCATATTTCATTAAGTCAATAAGAAGTGTATTTTCATTTTCTTGGTATCGGGTACAATTTACCATGCACATACAGCTGCTAGCTTTCTGACAAAAGCATTCTTGGTTTAATGTGTTGTCACTATCCAGTTCAATATTTAAAGGGTTCTTAAATGATGCAAGTGATAAGATTATAGATTTATTGTTATTAAAGTGCAAGTCACCAGAACTGAGGGTTCCTTGCACTGTAAGCAAAACAGCTGCAATATCATCCTAGGTGCATTTTTGGGATGTACAAAATTTGGAAAAATATACTTTAAACCTAATTAACACAAAACAAATACATAATCTCTCAACCTACAAAAAAAACTGTCAACAATGTGGGCCCTACGTTGAGCTTCTTGGATATTGTCAGCCCTTTCAATGATACCCACATCAGGTTCATCAGCATCATCCAATTCAAGATTTTCTTCATCCTGTAAAGGTATTTTGTTTGTTATGGCACAAATATGAAGGACTGCACAAGCAATTATTATGTTCTTAGTGTTATTCAACTTTGTTCTAACTGGTATTGATAACGGCAACCTTTTTTTTTTATAAAGTAGTCCTATGGCACGTTCTATAAGATTGCGAGTTTTGATGTGCGCAGCATTATAACGTCTTTCTTTGTGTGTATTAACAAGAAATGGTATCATTATATAAGAATGGCATGGATAACCACTGTCTCCCAACAAAAAGCCTCTATGCATGCCCGATTCTAGGCTCTGTGCTAGTCTTGAGGTAGAAAATATTTTGGAGTCATGAGTAATGAACCCTAAGCCCATGAGATCTACCTGTGGCCTCCCAAAAAACAATAAAGAATTCTAAATTAGTGTGTCAAGAAAATGCATTTCCACATCCTCCAAATTAGCTTTATGAAAAAAAAATATATATATATTAACATCCTCCATGTAAGGGTTGTTTGTACAGTATTTCTCCAATTTGGCCTATCACTACAATTACATCACCCAACATAGCTCTCTCCAAAAATGAATCATGCCATCCTCCACATAACATATTTTTATATTCACTAGGCTAGGGAATGGCAATTGGTAAAATTCTAGTTTACTTATGGATGCATATCTAAGTCAGGAGGGGGTCCATGGGGTGAAGCCGCGGGTCTAGGAAAGGAACAGGATTCTAAGTTGGGTTAGGTATCTGGCTATTAGCCTAAAGGAAATACTGAAAATTCCTTAATAAATATATCAGCGCAGAGAGCGACAAGAGATGCTTCTCTCCGTAACTAAACTAGAACTTTATATATATAGCCTGTCATGCATCAGTAATTTGGCTTGTATTTGGCAATTCACTGCCTGTGAAAGCCATCGGCAATCCATATAGGTAGCCACTACCTTAGGCAATTAGCTTCATACTTTTCTTAAAAGGCTTGGGCAATCTCACTTTCGCATCACATGCAACCTAGCCTAGTAATTTACACCGCACCATATACTTTCTAATTTCCTTATTATAAACAGCCTCCTACATGGAATTTCACGCTTGCATCACCTAGCAGTCTCCCTGTGAGCTTCAGTGGCTGTACTGATTTCAACTTTCTTGGGCAATATAACACTAACATATTAAGATTTCTAGATGTATACCAATTAAATACGTAATTGTGTATTGAAAAGGAAACTCTAAACACGTCAACGAAGCCTATTTTGAAGGAAAAGAATTCCAACAGAGGTGGCTGACTGCCGTAGTTTTTGTTACGATGAGCTCGAATTCATCCGTCGTCGGCAGGCAAGGACAGGCAAAGACTTCTTAAAAGTATTCTTTTCAAGACCTTTGTTGCGTTGTTATTCAGGTCTTTTCACCACAAATTGTTTCATATTTTCAATAGTCATTGTAGATAAATCACTTTGGCGCACGTATTTTGAAGCAGAGTTGAAATTTACATTCTTTCAATTCTGCCATCGCAAGGGGGTACCCATGCGACGCCTCCTTCACTATGGTTCCAACATTACATTGTCAAATGCGAATGCCTGCGTATGTTCGCATGGTTTCTGGATACGGCAACACCATCGCGATCGCATACAACGAACCGTCGTATGATTTCTGGATACGAGCATAAATCACCAGATTAGACTGGATATGACAGGCTTTTCCCTTCACATATGAAATATTAAGTAAAATGTTTTCCTAAACATTCGCATCAGAGGAAACCTTTTATATGAACGATGTCGCTTTCCTTTTTCATTAGATTTTCGCTTACGTTCCTAAAAAGCAATTCCTCGAAAACTGCTTCATTTGCAAAGCTTATTTAAAATCTTCAAATTAAGTCAGAGAGAGAGAGAGAGAGAGAGAGAGAGAGAGAGAGAGAGAGAGAGAGAGAGAGAGAGAGAGAGAGAGAGAGAGAGATTAATTTCCTGCCTGAAGATAAACGAAGCTTCAGGCAGGAAATTTGTTTCCTAGAGAAATTCAGTTGTGTTCTTGCGGTCATACCTACACTGAAAGATACAGTGGAATACAATCTTGACTTCTTACTACTTTTATGAGGAGACGTCACCCGACTGAGTTTCTGGAATAATGAATCGTGCACGTAGTTGAGACAAGTTATTAACAATTCCTCCTCCTCCCCAGAGAGGTTCAACTCTGCCCATCCTTGTATCCCCAACACCTTTTGCTTTATCACTGTCACTACAATTAATCAGAGCTGACACATACACACACACAATAGCCTATATATATATATATATATATATATATATATATATATATATATATATATATATATATACACACACACACACACATACAGTACGTGAGTGTGTGCGTGTGTGTGTGTATGTATGCATTTATGGCGCTCATAATGAGATCTATGTAGCAGATTATATGCTGCGTGCAGTAGTCACATTTGCTAGTCATAATATATGATGAAAGAATGCTATGGTATAAATTTAAAAACCACTGCAGTAGGATTTTATTACTAATTCAAAAGGTAATACATAAGGTATACACTTAAAATTCTAAATACAAATATTCAAATAAATTTCACAAAAAATACTCTAACAAGTCCTGATATTCTTGCAAAATAAAGATACTTGGAAGTTATATGATTAAAGAAACAAGAATTTTAGAAGTTAGTCTTGGTTGAAAATGGGAATTTAGAGAGAGAGAGAGAGAGAGAGAGAGAGAGAGAGAGAGAGAGAGAGAGAGAGAGAGAGAGAGAGAGAGAGAGAGAGAGAGGAAATTATACTCCGATGCATGATGTGAATGCATTATTCTTTGTTAATTTATGTATTCTTCAGTTCAGAGTAAATATAATATTATTTTTATTTAAAAATTATTTGTTGTCATAAAACAACTGATATCGATTTCGCATAGGAACTGGAATTTTCAAAGTTCAATTCCCTCATTTTCTAAATCGTTCCCAACCGCCACGACTTACTGTGTGATAACAAATGGTATTCGTGAAAGATTTCAATTACATTTTTAATATTTCTACCATAAGTTTGAAGTGAACCATTACTATTAAACAAAACGACAAGAAGTGTAACAGTAATGGTGTTCATAATGATAATATTGCCACATTATTAACGAAATCTTAAAATCGGAATTACCAAACTAAAAAAAATAATTCTTGCTATAATGATAGACCATTTGACACGGTGCTCTATTAACCTCTATTATATCTTTCATTATTTTTTTTTCATCCAAGTACATTATCTAAAAAAAACTCGTATACATTCAAACAGCAGCCATGTCTACCAACATTTTCTTACGCCACAAAAGGAAAAGAGAGAGAGACTCCTCCCCATTTCAAAGGGATTTCCTATTCTTCTAGCATGTCAGGGGATGTTCCTGCGCCCAGAATAAGCCCTTGTCACGTGCCTCTATCCGCTAAGAAGAAGAAAGGTCACGGGAGTGAAATACTTTTCCCTCAGTAAATTGCCACTATCAGGGGCGTGAAACGCCCTTCATATTTCATGGGTCAGTAGAGGTCCCAAGGGGTGTTTGCTGTTATTGCATCACATTATTGCGGAGTAAGCCGTTTTATTTGTCTTTAAGTTTCGTTCGTAATAATTTTTATAATTTGTATATAATTATAAAGTCAGAAATATCACTATGTTTGACTTTAAAATCCTGAAAAATTTATTTGATTACATTCCTTTTCAGTAATATTATTTCATCACCATTATCTGGAAGTAAATCGTTCCTAAAGACATGAAATGATGAGAATATAATTTTACTGAACGTACATTATCTGCACGATTAAGAATATAGCCAATAACACTTAAGGACCTCTTCATGGTATATGATAATCAAACTCTATTTATTAATATCAATTAATAAGTAGATTTTTTATAAACCGGCTCTCTCTCTCTAAAAATAATACCCAAATTTAAAGACGCTCACTTAAGAGCCTGCGTGATTATCCATGTCTATATAGAACATTGCCTTTAAAGGGGAATATTTTCATGTGCATACATTACATACAAACACGTACCAACAGTATAAATATGGTTGTTTATCCTCGATAACCTTACCAGCCTACCAATGTATGTTATTGTGGTTTCATTCTAATTTTGTGTATGGGGGTGGGGGGGGGCCCCTCCGTGTTTTATATAACAAGGTTTCTTTTTTTTAAGTTTTGGCGTCAGCGGCAAATAAATTACCTAAAGGCCCTTTAGCCTATATATGGTAAGTATCCGAGGAATTTAAGAACTCGTTTCAAAACACTGCGCTGAAGCCTGTGTTTTTCGTTAAATAATTAAGCTGATGTAAAGGAACTGGTTCAGCCACAGGAATTCAGACGCATACTGTGACATACTGACATTAAGTACCTCCAGTACACGAAAAGTGAAAATTGTATTTATTGAAATGTTTACTATTATGCTTTGTTTTAAAGGGATGAAAGTAACTCGTTCGCACTTAATTTTATTCATCGTTGTAAGTATAAGCAAAAACGAGCATGCATTTCTGAACAGTTCACCAGTTATATTTTTCCATCATGTTTACGATGATGCATGCATACAACACTTGAAAAAAAAAATTCTTCCACACATTTTCGCGTGGATTCCTTTACCAACTTAGCTTTATTTGAGAATAAAAGAGCGGAGTTTTGTGAAAGATATTCCGTGACCACCCTCCTTTTCTTATATTTCAGTTCATTAACTCCCCTCGCAATGACACCCTTTTTGTGCCCTTTTATTGCTTCCATTTTCCCAGAGTTATCAAAGAACCCTTCATTATGAAACCCGCAAAGTCTGTTTCTAGTGCGACCCGCCGGTTCCCTCAATCTTCATGTTTGAACATCATTTTTATGAACCAGCAATAGCAGTTGTTCATGGTAATTCTTATGTTTATATTTATGTTTGAGCCTTCTTCTTTCTCAAGTGCATTTATTTATATCTTCGATATTTCCATGAACGTTTAATTAAACCAATTTCCTATTTGTTCGATTTTCTCAGTAGCGAAATCATTTGAAGATTGATACCGAGTTTTCAACGACTAAAAATTTCGTATATGCGAAGGAATATTAATACCATTCCAGTATGACATACACAAAACAGTCATAAAAAAATAATTTCCGTTAAAAGTTCAGGATCGAGACGGAATGAAAATAAGATATAATCAGAAAATGATTAAAAGCTGCAGCTTGGCAAAGAATTGGAACTCGCATTGGTAATTCAGCCGGCAATGAAGTGACCTGACTTTCTGCAATGACTTGAGTGAAAGACTCTGTCTGTGTCACTGAACATTTTTTTTTTTACTTCCCGAAGTTCATTTAAGTTGGTGGATAGGAAGCGATCTTTGTTGTTTTTGAGGAATTCCGTTGTCCGAGGGATAAATTGTCATTTTCCTTCCATCACATTTACGTGTTACTTAAGCTTTTGAAACGCTTACTGCCGTTGATTAAAAAAAATGAGCTTATCAAGTACGTGCAAAATGTTTAATATAAAGTAATTCAGCTTCCACTACGTAAAGGAATACCTCTGACGTGAACAAGTAGACTCATATTCAAGCCCAATGTAGCTGTATAGGTTTGTTATGTCATTCATAGTGCAAATAAATATCATACCTTCAGGAAAGCTTATCGGGAACACAATAAGAACAATAAAAAAATATTACTTTCACTGAGCCGACTTGCATAAATTACCGAATGCACGACTCCTCCTCCTCAAGATGACTGGTACAGAAAAATTAAGATCAGATTTGGAGGTAAAAGAAAGGGAAAAAAAAAAAAAAAATTCTGGCTACGTCTCTTCCCAAGGGAGTGGCTTGTGATAAATACCCTACTCCCCATCGGAGGTCGTGAAATTCTCTCTTTCAGCTGAATATCTTATCCATCTAAATAGTCTCGAATTTTCATTATGTATCTAAGTCAATAAAATTCATATTCACTCTTTGGGAAATGGCTTATTATTATGAGTAGAAAAATCTATTAACAGAGCTGTAAGTACAGTACTAAAAGTTGCAATGTGGTTTCAGGTGTATTTTTTACTTTTATTTGTTATTGTTAAATCTGACTCTATTTTACATGATTCTGTAGAGACAGGTTTACCATTTTGACTACAGTCTTGCTTTTCTGTTCATAACAGAATGCACGTAAAGCGTATATTTTAAATACTTGACGACCTAGATATTACCTCAGTAATCGCAGTTTGAAAAGATATTCATTGCTCCATATCATCCGGCTGCATTCAGAAACTAATCAACTCTGTGCTGCTTATTATTGCGACGGATGTAGTACAGAATTTTACAGAAATGACTGAATCTGAGTGTAACTGTTCTGCTTCCCCTTTGCAGTCATATGCACAATAATTAATTTGTTGTTTTTCGTCATTAGGAGAGACCTAAAAACTTTCCTAATAACTTGCTTCTGAATGTATCATTGTTATGAAAGACTGTCATTTCTACCTACTAAATTATATCAACATATTACTTTGACATGTATGAAATGAGAAGAGGGTTATCACTTACTTCTCTCTATATAATTACTGGGAAAATCTATTTATGACACTGCCTTCTTTCAGTATTCCATAAGAAATTTTGACATCAATTATAGATTTCATTTCAGTCTGATAGCACAGGGATGGTGAAGAGGAAAAAAAAATATTTGGATATAGAATATATAATTATATGCCTGAGCACTGATTTACTGTTAAAGTGTTTCAAATCGGATGATGAACCTTAGACTTACCAATGGCTCTTTCTATTAAGTATATCTAATGATATAATATTAATAAGGCCATAATTATTAGAGGCGATAGGAAATATTAAGTTCATAAGATTGCTCACGTTAGCAGTTTTTACTTCTATCCCTTGCAACAATAAGAGAGATAGGTTCCTATTCAAAATATTTTTAAAATAAACAAAGAAGCAATAGAATTATAGAAGGTTCTGCAGGAGACAAAAATGTCTCTGTAGTGGAAATGGTAGATGGAATCAGACTATACCACCAAAAATGGTGTTAGTGGACTCATCTACCCACTGAGATCTGTCAGTCAGCGCTACAGTAAGAGGGTAATGGGACTGGTAAACAATAGAGCGTGACGGGATGCATAAATTCCACCCACAATGTTTCTTGTAAGGTTTTTACACGTCACACTGGCTACCAACGTGTATCGTCCAATAATAATAATAATAATAATAATAATAATAATAATAATAATATTATTATTATTATTATTATTATTATTATTATTATTATTATTATTATTATTCCTAATGTACACAAAAGGAAAATGACGTAGAAGTGCAACTATAAACTGTGCATGTTCTTAATCAAGTACAAAAGTGATTGAAGAGGGAGGGACACACATCGGTATCGATTTGTATGTTGGATGAGACTACGTCGTGTTCCGCGCTTAATACAAACAACAAATCACCAGTAACTCGTACCACCGGAAGGCTCGTTGGAGCTATACTTGATCTATAGAATTATTTAGTTATATTTCTCCTTTATTCGCTTCTCTTAGTTGGTGTTCTCGTGGATGAATGCAAAGACACATTAACTATTAAAAAGTAGTGAACAAATTCGGAGAAAGATTTTTGAGGCATTTCCTAGGTTTTCCACTTATGTTTACATAGTCTCGACGAAGCATATACAATGAAAAATATTATTATCTCGCTGTCTGAAGAGCAAGGCAAACATTTTCTTGTTTACACAGGTATTCGCTCGTCTTTGTTATGGTTGAGATTTTTTGGAGTGCCCTCAAACTCTATTTGATTTCCTGATTATTTAATTATATGTACGAAAAAGTTTTTTCTAGGTTTTTCTACAAGAGATATTTATTTAGTGGTTTCTGGATATTTCCACTGAGGTTTACTTCTAAAGTATGGAAGGGATGAAAAATGTAATTATAATCGAACTTCGAATTTCATTCAGAGAGAGAGAGAGAGAGAGAGAGAGAGAGAGAGAGAGAGAGAGAGAGAGAGAGAGAGAGAGAGAGAGAGAGAGAGAGAAAATCTCATCAATTTGAATATCCTCTTCCGGACAAAAAAACGTGATTGGATTAACTGCACGGAATGCGCGAAGTGCTAATTCCTCAAGAATTGTGTTATTACTCCTGGCAAGCTAAGTAAGCAAGGAAAGAAAATTCAATTCGCCCTACTACTGCATTAAGACAACAATATTATCCTATTAGCTAGTTAGAGAAAAAATGTAAATGTTTCCCATACGTTTTTAAACTCCCATAGGACTACCTCTAATGTTTTTCTTTTAAATAACTTTCATAAAGAGAGCAGTTTTTAATATACTGAAGCGTAAGTAAGGCCCAGACTTGCGACATCTTAAGACGACAGTGGTTCAGTTTGTCACATACTTGATTTTCGCGGTCAGCCACTCTTTATTGAACGTTATCTGTTCTAGAGCATCAGGATTTTAAACGAAAGTAGCTGCTCAGTCATAATCATCGCGGCAAGAAACGACGTTGAAATATCATAAAGGTAAAAGGATACAAGCCCTCAATTCCGTATAGATTGTGATTTCTGTACCTATATATACAGTCATTTTCTTTACATTTTGGTGGCAGTATTTCAAGACTTAATGTTTACAATGGTATTTTCTGGAGGTCGACGTTTAAAAACGCACTGTACACAAGTTGAGTAAACAGACTTTGAAAAAATGCCGGTGATTGTTAAACACCATCCAATGAATGAAAAATGGGCACACAGAATCCCGTTTACTTCATCACAAGAGTCTACAAAACCAAACTAGCTGAATATCTCAACTAATTCCACTCCAGCGGCCATAATGGGATATTGCTCGCCCTATGGTCACTTACCTGCACCTGTGGTAAAATAAATCACCTACCTCTTTTTTATTATTTTTCAAAGCGACAGAATTGAATTTTACAGTGAAAATGAGGTCTTTATGTGGGGCAACTTTACTTTATGTCATACTAAGTTGGGTGCTCTTGTTATTTTTCATTCAGTTACTTTAGCCTGGCAGAAATGAATTGAAAAATGAAATTTGGTTTTTACTTGTATATAAATATGTATTTTTGGACTTTTGCACCTTAGAAAATTCCTGAAAATACGAGTTTTGCAAAGACTCTCTAAGCCCACAAACAAGAGACACTCGCCAAAAAGAACTAAAATAACATACAGTAGTGTAAAACAACAGCACATTTGCTCTTTTATCTACCACAATTGTCAAGTAAAATAGAAGTAGCTTTTATATTTTTTTCTCGCATTTTCTATTTACTCTTTCTGGTTAAAGTTGGGTATTCGATTGGTTATGAAAATTATATATTATAACTATTTTACGGTGATTAAAAGGGGAAGAGAGAGAGAGAGAGAGAGAGAGAGAGAGAGAGAGAGAGAGAGAGAGAGAGAGAGAGAGAGAGAGAGAGAGAATATTTTTGGGGGTACTAGTGCTCAAGTTACTAAGGAACGTTGCTCTATATAGAAAAGGAAAGTACTTTATATATCACCAGGGAACCCGTTTGGAGAGAAATTACTACACAGACTGCAGTGGGCTTCCTATGCTCAGAAACTTGTTGGCTAAGAAAACAGATTACCGCTCGAAGTTCACACTGACCATTACAGAACGAAGAGTGCAAAACTAGTCACTTTCATTTTTTTAATAATTCTAAAATATTCACTATCATTTACCATGGGGTTACAGTCGCCTATCTGCCTGCCAGAGGCAACGGAACGATTAAGTAGATATTACTTACATTAACAGCAGACAGAAGGAGGGTCAGTATAGATGAAATACTTGTAAGGTACTCGGTAAAGAATATAGAACTAAAAGGGATCAAGAACTTGAAATTCAATAACTTGGCGATACCTTATTCTTACAGAAATTTTCTTTTATAAAATAGGATTCTGATATTTCTTTCCAGTATATTACTGGAAAAACATCTTTAACGTGAAAGAGAACTGCCCTCTTCTCCTGTGCAACTTTCGTTCATGTTTGGTTGTTCCTTTTTAATTAACTTTTCCATTAAACGTAAAATGAATTTTGTTTACAGCCTTACATATCCTCCCTGCTGTGAAATTTATTACGCTAATTACTCTCTGGCAAACAAGTCTAGATGTTTTCGTTTTTTTTGTTTTTTTTAAGATTTTGGAAAAATATATCTTAGTTTTCGTGAAAACTAAATTTATTAGAGAATTATCCGCTTAGTTTTTGTGAAAACTATTAAGAGAATTATTTTTAATTTGTCGTAATTTCTTCATAAAATTTGAATTTTTTTTTCTATTCTTCATACGATTTCGTTATATTTAGTCAATTTTCAGGCACGAAGCAAGGAGAAATAAGCAATGAAGAACAAAAGTCTTTTACGTTTATTTCACCTCCCAAAGTCCCAACTAAAGAAAGTTGTTGCATCCTTATGCATTATTTGAGGATGCCGGCCAACGTATTTATGGTATCCATAGGGAATTAGCATCCTATAAACTGAAAATTATGACTTCCTTTATTCAGGTGAACTGCTGCCAAAAGTATAACATTTCTTCTCTGAATATTACTAAATGTTGGTGAGATGAAGGATCTTTTCTTGGAATAATCTTGTATCTGTGTAACTAGAGCATTAGACCCTTGAGCTGTTCTTATGCTTTTCTACTCTTTCCTTCAATAGCTTTGGCTGTCTGGCCCAAGTTAATGAATCACAAGCATTAAAGTACTTTTATAACAATTCTAGTTACTTAGTGAGAGCAATGACAAATCCACCTTTGTTCAATATTACTGATGTTGTTTAAAGTCAGAGGAAACCAGCATGCCAAGGGGTGGCTCACTGCAGTGTAAGTTGTTCCACTTCATATCTTTTGTTGTCTTTTCTTTAAAGGCTTCGAAAATGGTTCTCTGGACTGTTTGGTATTGTTGATGCTTTCGCAGAGATACGTTAGTGCGACCAATGTAGACGGTTTGAAGACTTACGGAACTCCCAACAATCGTTATTTGTTATTTACCGCTGTTACTTACGCATAACAGTGGTTATACCTCCCGTCGTTCTGTGAATAGCTGTAGTGTTCACTGATACCGGGAATTTTAAAAATTCTCGTCCTCTCTCTGTTTCCCTAACTAGAAAAGATTAGAAGTACTAAAAGGGCCACCAGGGAGCATTTTCGTTCTTCCTTTATGTGCCTTGAAACTCTCTTAGCTGTCCACATTGGTATCTTAGAAGACGTGACCAGGATCTGAACTGTGTCTTAAGTCTTAAGTATATCTTAGTTTAACCAGACCACTGAGCTGGTTAACAGCTCTCCTAGGGCTGGCCCGAAGGATTAGACTTATTTTTACGTGGCTAAGAACCTACTGGTTACCTAGCAACGGGACCTACAGCTTATTGTGGAATCCGAACCACATTATGACGAGAAATGAATTTCTATCACCAGAAATTAATTCCTCTAATTCCTCTTTGGCGGCTCGGAGAGTCGAACGCTGGGCCAACAGCGTGCCAGTCGAAAGCTCTACCACTCCTCCAAAGAGGGACTTCCGAACTGTGTCGTGGGGCGAAGTTCTTATAACCGTATTTGCATTCATTGGCTACGATATTCTAAGCATTATTTGCGGTTTTATTACCAATGAAGACTTACACCAAAATCTGGGGAATTCGAAAACATCTAAACTCAAAGTGGCATAAAACGTCCCGTCCTTCCATGGAATTCATAACACTGGTTACTCCAGTGATATAATTTTCAGTTGTAAAGCCTGTTATTGTTGTACAGTGCTTAGGAGAAAGTGTTTGGATGCCGATTAAGATGGTAACTACATAAAATAAGAAAACTAATTTTTGTCAGCGATAAATCTAAATGAAATTTAGGTGTATTTAAGTTTTCACGTAACCACAACCGTATCGACATTAAAAGCCAAACTTTGGCAATACAGTCAATATGCTTTCATAATGGCAAAAGCAAAGGTCACTGACAAAACCAATGATATGAAATCCTCTTCTCGCCAAAGGGGATTTCAGTCGCTGATTCCCGGAAGCGTAAACACCTTTTATGAGACACTTTCTCAAGGCTTCCAGGAACTCAGACCTTTGTTATGGAGAAATAGCTGGTTTCAACAGAATGATTATGTTCTACATGGCATTCCAATTCAAGACCATTGCCTAACATGTTACCTTGAGCGGATAATAATTCTGTCATTAATAATATAATGACTTGGGTAGAACATATTTTGTTGGAATGGACTTGCATATTCAATCGTGTTTCATGGATAAAAGCCATATGAATATTAAACAGAAATTTCTTTGTCGGTGATGAATGATGTATACATACATATATATATATATATATATATATATATATATATATATATATATATATATATATATATATATATAATTATTATGGCATTACGTTGTGAAAAAGATAATAGTTGAAACTAATGATACTAATCAATGTTACTTTGCACATTCTTTAACATAACGACTATTTTTAACAATAGGGAAAATAGGAAAAATAGTAATCTTTGTATACCTTACTATTACGCATTCTAAAAATTTTCCCAACAACGGTCTGGTTTACGAAGATAACGAACTTATTCGAAGAACAGGACCCAGAGGGACAGACAACCAAAAACCCTTTTCTAGACCAGGATTGAAGAAAACAATAAAAGGAAAAAGGGAGGATTCTCCTGATAAGATACCTTCGTCTGCAAAACAACAATTAACTCTTTGGCCAAAGAGAAGAAGGAGAGTGGAGATCAGTGACGGTAGAAAAGGATAAAGAAGACATTACGGATGGAACGATTCGTGGTGGCAAACTCTCTTCCACTTTCTTTCATCCCAAGAGAAACTTTCTGCAAAAAACTCTCTGGCAGTCTTTCAAAAAAGCTCTCTGGAAGAGTCTTCCAGAAAAAAGCCGTCTGGAAGAGCCTTTAAAAAAAAAGCTCTCTGGAAGTCTTAAAAAAAAAAAGTTCTCTGGAAGAGTCCTGCAAAAAAAGCCCTCTTCCATCAGCGTCAGTGGATTTGCGAGAGAAAATTCGTCGGTTCATTAAAACGGACACCGAAAGTTGAGATGGAGAGGTGGATGAAGTGTGTAGTTTACATCTGTGAAGTTCGTGTTTAATGGATTTTCTTCATTAAGAAGATATAAAGACCTTGATGGAATAAGATGTTTTCATTCGCACTTTCACTTAAAAATTTTATCGATCATATCAGCGTTCGCACTGACTGAGTGCCGTTCATACAGGTACGAAACTATTAGAGGATATTCTACTGATTAACAAAATTATTAATGAACAGAACTGTCTCTCTCTCTCTCTCTCTCTCTTTCTCTCTCTCTCTCTCTCTCGCCACACACACACACACACATATGTATATATATACATATATATATATATATATATATATATATATATATATATATATATATATATATATATATATATATATATATATATATATATATATATATATATATGGCGAGAGAGAGAGAGAGAGAGAAAGACAGTTCTGTTCATTAATCATTTTGTTAATCAGTAGAATATCCTATAATAGTTTCGTACCTGTATGAACGGCACTCAGTGCGAACGCTGATATGATCGATCAAATTTTTAAGTGAAAGTGCGAATGAAAACATCTTATTCCATCAAGGTCTTTATATCTTCTTAACTGTT
>JANJGK010004958.1:35000-37500 GCA_039081455.1 Macrobrachium rosenbergii
TAATGCTTTCTTTAGAATAGCCCAAGTGGCCCTAACAACGTTACCCTTTTTCAAAACGGAGCACGTCGA
The DNA here is from genome assembly GCA_039081455.1 of Macrobrachium rosenbergii. Classification (NCBI taxonomy): domain Eukaryota; kingdom Metazoa; phylum Arthropoda; class Malacostraca; order Decapoda; family Palaemonidae; genus Macrobrachium; species Macrobrachium rosenbergii. The sequence goes on from JANJGK010004958.1 coordinate 35,070, forward strand.
GGTACCCGAGTGTCGATTAATATTCAGGGTTTTGTATAAATAAAGCTTCCTAATATACACCATTAGCAAGGATACAAATACGCACTGTTATTTCCATTGGAAATGTAAACATAACACTGTAGAAGTATACATTTCGTTACATTACTCTCTACTCTTTACGTTCGTTTCCCTTGCAATCCAAAATCATAACCTAGGGTGATAGCATGAAAGTAATGTTCGCCAAAAATATAATGATAATGGAGTAATGTAACAAGAAAAAAAAATATACTGCTATCCTAAAACTCCTGGTAGCCCCACATAATCCGTCTAGAGATTTTGCTTTCAAAGAACAATAAGTTGGATTATGGGGGCCTAGAGAAATAAATTTTCAGTGATTAATCATTTTTAAGAGGCACAGTACCATTGGGAAGTGGACAGTTAGACATTATATTGCCGGTAATGCATTAGCTACAACAAAAGAAAATGAAACTTGCAACGTGTTTTACTTCTAACGCCAAAATTTATTAGGATATAAATTTCTGTAAATCGTAATTTCTCTCTCTCTCTCTCTCTCTCTCTCTCCTCTCTCTCTCTCTCTCTCTCTCTCTTTCCAAGAAGTAAGCAAAAAACAAAAAATGGCGGCCCTCATAAGTTTAAGAACAAAACATCAGTACATTAAGATAGAATCATGCACAAGAAACCAGCTCTATTTTTTTTATTATTATTTTTCTTCTCTTGTCACCTTAATGCTTGGTTTCACCAGAAGTCACTAGGAATAAAAAAAAAAGTTTCGAAGTGCACTTAAGGGGAAATTAAGGGAAAATTTATTATACAAGGTGGATATGAACTCCCTAAACTCGAAGCATTTATCACATGAAAAGGAGTAGGGGAGTTAATCTTTTATTGTGCTTTATTGATGTCTACAAAGGCAGTTTTGATGAAACGACTACTGACCAAACAAAATTAAATTATCACAGTGGAAATAATTAGTATTCAAGTCCATTTAAACTGACGTTATTTTTACTTTATGTGAGGAAAACACAGCAAGCAAAGATATAAATGCCCCAATACTTTGATAAACCGATCGTCGATAGTGCAAACATCCAGTATGTGCTGCAACTGAACGACTGGATATGAACTGACTTCTACAAACAGAAAGTTCATTAGTATTTTATAACATTCTGTTGCACAGATGCATTAATGGATCATAGCGAATAACGATTATGACCGTAGGTTTAATACTGATTCCAATATGCTCTCTGCTCTCTCTCTCTCTCTCTCTCTCTCTCTCTCTCTCTCTCTCTCTCTCTCTCTCACACACAGAGCCACACAAACAAACAAAAAACAACTGAGCTATCATGGTAAAAACAATAATGAAAAGATCAGTGGGATTTGATGTCTTAAGCTGCCAAGACTTGAAACTTGTGTCAAATTGTCAACTATGCACAAATCAAGATATAGCCATTTTCTTTCTTTCATATAAATATATCTTAATGCCGAAGAACACTAATGAGAAAACAAAGGAAAGTCACTGACAACCCATTAGCTATGAAAATAATTTTAAATTTTTTGCATTTAGTTGATCACATATTGAACCGTTTCAGCTTATTAATTCATCTGCTGAAATAAATCATAAAAAAATCGCTACATGTACACAATTATCTCAAAAACTTGTTGGAGGTAGACAAGTCTAAATGTTTTGAATAAGAATCATCTTAAACGGATATCGCTACAGTACAATTTTAAACTAAATTTTCTATCTTATTGTATAAGCTAGTAATGACGAGTTACAATTGATATTTATGCAATAACGCTCATTTAATAATTAGTTCCAACAACATGGAAAATCCAATTAAACTCTCACTGTAGCGTGCAATGCCATGGCCTAAACAAACAAGCTATATTATTCAGTTAAATGTGTTTATTTAGGTGGTTGCAATACACCAAATGGTGTAATTCCACTACATGCCTGAAAGAACTGCAGATTCAGAACCGAGATTTCCTCTGCTCATGGCTTATTGCTATATTACTATAGGGAGGCTAACATCTTGAATGAAAATCGGCGTCAGTAAAAATGTTCCTTGATAATTTCACTACAAATCAACCAACGAAAGGAGGGAAACTCAGTAATTAAAATCAGCAGGACAATGTTGTCTTCTTATATCCTTTATGAAAGAGTAAGATGTTAGAAATAACTTCCTATTCTGAAAAATGCGATCGTCCTCAATTCATCCTCATTTTTCCCTCCCTCCCTCCCCTTTCCCCACCTCTCTCTTACACAATACATACATAGGCTACATACAGTATACTCGTAGGAGGAAAAGTAAATAATGCAATACGAAGAAAATCCTAAATCGGAAAAGTCAACATATGACCAGCTTACAGGTGCAGAAAGTTACCAAATAATCATCACATCATTGGAACTGTGATAGAGTATCCAAATAACTCATTA
>JANJGK010004958.1:42500-53306 GCA_039081455.1 Macrobrachium rosenbergii
ACTTAAATCATGATATTTGAATACAATTACGAACTTTACTGCCCCAGAAAAGAAAATTTAGCTGACAAAATAACGCAGGATTTATCTCCTATTGTTCTTTTTGTGCTATTCATGATTACCTATTTGTTGTTCCCGTTAACCTACTACTTAAAATGGAAACAGAAGTGTGTAACTTTTGTTTGTTTATAAAAAAATACAGAATATAAGAGCAGTTTACAGTCTTTCTGTTATTATCTAGTAAAATTTCCTGAGCAATTCGGTTAAAGGGAAATATGTCCAGGAAACATTTAGGCCAATTACTACAGTGCATTTCATTTTTATGGATTTTACTTCGATGCATGGTATTTTAAATTCCAGATATATAACAAAAAAAACTATTTTCTCTTTACACGTTTTCGTTGTTTCTTATCATTTTCGCCTAGCGGACAAAAGACGACCAAAAAAAGATGTTTTATGCGTTGTTACGACGCAGATCAAGTATCACACAATTTACCTTGGGTAAGATATTGTCAATTAACCTTGAATAAATGCGCTATATATAAACCATTAGCGTATCGCAGTTCTCGCCTCGAGGCACAAGCTCATTAAAGACTTTTCTGTCACAATTGATGTCGTCCTATTAGCAGTATCTTGTGGAGAAGGGAAGGCACTGACAGGTATGTTAGTCCGCCCCGCCAAATCTCTGGTTCCTTTTAGGGTATTAAAAAAAATACGAGGCTTTTCCAATCTAATACGTAATCCTCCACAAGGAGGATTACGTTACGCCCTGTACTCATAATAATTTTTCCATTAAAATAGGTTTTCTCTATGATTATTTTAAATCCAACTGCTATCCATCCAATTTATTTTTAAAGTATGTTAAGAGAGCATTGGATAAGTCCTTTCACCCTCCTGCTACCACACACTTGGCACATAAATTAACATATTATATAAGTTTTCCGTTCACGCATGACACCTCTTTCCTACCCGATCTAAAAAGGATTTTAACGAATTATTTTCCTGCAGTTGACGAGAAGCTCATATTTAAGAACCCAAGAACTATTGGCGGTATGTTTCGTCACAAAGAAAAACTGCCCCCTTTAATGCAGTCCGGTGTTGTTTAATTTATTTACTTGCTGTCAATGCCATTGTCAGACATACGTGGGAAACACACGCCGACTGCTTAAGGTCAGATGTGACGCACATATTGGCGTTAGCTTTCGCACTGGGTGCAAGTTGTCTAATCCGAAACATCCAATATTAGAAACCACATAAAACTATGCAAAAGTAAAATAAACTATAATGATTTTAAGATTATACTAACTAGTCAACACGAACACCACCTCCCTATTCTTGAATCGTTAGCGATCAAAAAGCTTGTTCCCTCTTTGAACAATCATTCCTCGTCCACGCCCCCTGTATATAGCTTAAACCACACCCCACCTTATGTTTATTGTTTTTCATACAGCAACTGAACTTCGAGGAATAAGGTCTGTTAGTTAAAAATTTTCTATTTCTTTCTCTCTTTTTTTTTAACAATTTTATTTTAGGTTTAACTTTTTTACTGATGTTTTACTTTGTCATATTTTATTTGTACATATATCCTAAATCTTCTTGCTGTATTTGTATATTTTACTTTGTATTTTAGCCTTGAGGATGAGACAAGGATCTCGAAACGTAGGCCGCCCTGAATAAAGGAAAACCATGTACCAAGCTGTCTGCTTTAGTGCCTTCTTGCTATTTTGCTGAGGAATAGCCTCGATTTCACACCAATGTATAAATATATATATATATATATATATATATATATATATATATTATATATATATATATATATATATATATATATATATAATATATATATATATATATATATAATTATGATATTCTAAATTATCATTTGCTTGTGCTTGTTACTGACAGTTCAATGAGGAAATTAAGCTTTTGCTGTCGAGAAAGACTGCAATATATATATATATATATATATATATATATATATATATATATATATATATATATATATATATATATATATATATATATATATATAATCATGAAGCTACAAATGTCGCTTAATATAAAATCCATGCTACCTCGGGAATATCCCCAATGGGAAATTATCACCGAAGGAGAATTTTATGAGTGATAAATGGACGGGCACTGCCGAGTCTTGATCCCACGACACAGACGCGCCATCCAGCAACTCAGTCGACGTTACCACTGAGCCATCAACAGAGGTATAAATTGATGCCGAGTCTGGTGTACTTTATTTACCCGTCGAGACCGGGGAAATTGTACTCAGCTTCGGCATTAACCCACCTCGACCATGATAGTTCTTTGGTACGTTTGGAACACGCAGCTCTTTTTATGACATTTTTTTATCACACCGTGATTTATATACAATCATGAAGCTACAAATGTTGCTTATTATCAAATCCACGCTACCTCAGGAATATCCCCGATGGGGACTTATCAACGAAGGGGAATTATAAGTGATAAATGGACGGGCACTGTCGAGTCTCGATCCCACGACACGGACGCGCCATCCAACAACGCCAGTCGACGTTACCACTGAGCCAATAAGAGAGGTATAAATTAATGCCGAGTCTGGTTTACTTTATTTACCCGTCGAGAGCGGGGAAATTGTACTTAGCTTCGGCATTAACCCATGCAGCTCTTTTTATGACATTTGTATATAAATCACGGTGTGATAAAAAATGTCATAAAAGAGCTGCGTGTTCCAAAATGTACAAAAGAACTATCATGGTCGAGGTGGGTTAATGCCGAAGCTAAGTACAATTTCCCCCGCTCTCGACGGGTAAATAAAGTAAACCAGACTCGGCATTAATTTATACCTCTCTTGATGGCTCAGTGGTAACGTCGACTGGAGTTGCTGGATGGCGCGTCTGTATCGTGGGATCGAGACTCGGCAGTGCCTGTCCATTTATCACTTATAAATTCCCCTTCGGTGATAATTCCCCATCGGGGATATTCCCGAGGTAGCGTGGATTTGATATTAAGCGACATTTGTAGCTTCATGATTGTATATAAATAACGGTGTGATAAAAAATGTCATATATATATATATATATATATATATATATATATATATTATATATATATATATATATATAATATATATATATATTATATATATATATATATATATATATATATATATATATATATTATATATATATATATATTATAAATAAAAAAATAAACTAAAATGATCACTTGCGAGCATCCGAGCCAAAGTATTCATAAATTTGAGTCTTTTTATCTAAGTATATATATATATATATAATAATATAATATATATATATATATATATATATATATATATATATATATATATATATATATATATATATATATACTTATGTGTATACATATTAAAATTTTCAAAATCAACTAAAATAATCACTCGTGAGCATCCGAGCCAAAAGTATTCATGAATTTGCGTCCTTCTATCTATGCATGCATACAGATATTTCTTTATAGGAAAAAGTATATAAGTATGTATAGTGTGTGAGTTATAATGAAATCTGTTGGCGCCAGGTCTAGTGTACTCTGGTGTACTTTTCCTGGAAAAAGTTATCTCCGAAAGTGGCATTTTTGTTAACCCATTTTCCTGCTTTATGCTCGCATTTTAGCTCACAAAGGCTGACAAGTATAGAGTGAAAGGTATTAGTCCTTGAACCTTCTCTGCAAACTTATGATTTATGGTATGGAATCAGTATATCGTTGTAAATATTATATTATGCAATTCTCACAGAAAAACAAAATTATGCCTGTATATTGTTCCATTAATATTTACCGTAAACCTTACATTAAAATTCAGTTTGAAACGAACTGGTTATTGTTTTGCATTCAAACTGTACGAGAATATTTGTAAACCAATACTGTCTTTGCATTCTTGATGTTCTGAAGTCTTTCATCCCTAAATGGTTTATATGAAACTATTACTCTTTCCCAGGCTGGAGAGGTATAAAAAAAAAAAAATAGGTGTTATCGTGAGGCCTTGTAACGCCTATGGGACCAACTCTTTCCAATTTAATAGTTGATTATATATATATAAATTCTTACTTATTTCCATTTATCGAATGGTTCACATAGAATGTTCGTGTCTTCATTGCCAAGCTATCTTATCTGTTAAACACCTCTGCAAAACCATGTTTTTTTTCTAATTTCAGTAAAAAAAGAGAATATTTGAAGATTATTATTCAGTATATATAATTTCACTGGATGCTTGTGAAGATTAGATTTCGAACAAGATTCAGGATTTGAATCAACGACAGAGTACACAAAAGTCACTCGATAATTCAAGATCATGTGATTATCCATCGTCTTTGTTTCCCCGAGTTCTCAAGGAACTGTCTCCCCAGACCCTTCATTATTAGAATCTATTCTTTCTCTTGGTGGAGATGTCTTCATATTGTTTAGCACTATTGATTTGTCATTTTTTCCCCTCTTACTGCCAGTTCTTTCCGTATACTGAAACTACCTTCTTTTGGTGCATATACTAAAAACTTAAAAGACTCTTGTTGCATTATGAAATCAAAAACAACTTTTTATGCCTTACAAGCTCCCATACATGCGTAAAGTGTGTGTATGTATGTATGTATGTATGTATACATACATACATACATACATACATACATATATATATATAATATATATATATATATATATATATATATATATATATATATATATATATATATATATATATATATATATATATATATATATATATATATATATATATATATATATATATATATAATGTGTGTGCGTGTCCGCGTTTGAGTGTGTGTACATGTGTGCCTGTGCAAGTCTATTTCTAATTTTTTTCTTGTTCAATATCTCTATGCTAGAGTGATTTTCCTGCACTTTGATGTTCCCTGTGAGATACGAGACTGATTGGATTTCACTTGATTGATTTTTCATCTTTACTAAGGCTTCCACACTAGAGCCATTCTAATACTCTCCTCCCTCTCTCTTCCCCATGCTAGTATTTCCTCTAATGGTCGTAGCTATAAAATCGATAAATGTGATTGGATAACTCATCGAATTAATATTTTAAGGAATTCCATGATTTACTCAAAGAGGGAGGCGAAAGAATGCGAGAGAAAAAGAGAAAGAGCAGGTGGAATTTTCTTGTCCCAATGTCCATCGGAAAAATGTGTGTGCGTTGAAAAACATTGGTGCGAAGATAAAATAAAACTGCGTGCAACACTCCCGATAGAATTCACTCGAAATCTGTTGCTTATATTTTATTCTGAAGGTACTACTTTTCCCTTCCATTTCTACCCACGCTCCACAGTTTTCAGGTGGTATATCACATATGCAATGCTGCCTTTGGGGAGGCATAGGGGTTTTTCATATAGCCTAATATTGAAGATGACATCAGTTCATTTATTTTTGGCTCTATTGAATACCGCTCTGATATGGGTGAAGACATTACTTCTAAAACATGATTAGATTTTGCTTTATTTCAATAACCAGCTGCTGGAATAAATGAACTGGGAGGAGTGCAATTCAGGTAAAGAAATTTACAAATGATATTAGGAGCAGTCAAGCAGCATTTATCGTCTTTTCCTTCAAAGCTACAGCATTGAACATGAGAAGAGGTATACTATATGCGAAAAGTGTTGTCTTAAAATAGACACCGCAGATACATCAGCTTTCAAAATATAGCCTATTACCTGCGAGACAGACCGTCTTGATAAGTACATACACGAAAAAAACACACACATAAACACACACGCACATACGTGCATACATACACACTATACGTACATAAATATACTGTATACACACACACACACACACATATATATATATATATATATATATATATATATATATATATATATATATATATATATATATATATATATATAATAAAACCTTCGAGTAATAAACATCTTTATGGATGTTGATGCTGCTGTTACGTCTTAAAACTGTGGCTCCTGACTTTAATTATTTCATTTACTAGTTGTAATTACATATTCATATTGAAAATATTATTTACTTGCCTAGTTTTCAACTTTCTCCTTTATATCACACAATACTTCCCTTTTCTCAGCAATACTTTTCTTCATTTTCATAAATGGGATTTACTTTTAAACAACACGTGACTCAATATATACTCACAGATGGGAATAATGAATTTCGTATAATTTCCTTCTCCTCGGATAGGCGGAAAATGTTAACGAGCGGAACAGAATATGCACCGACGCCATTCCCAGCACCCAGGACAACTAAAAGGAACCTCGGCTTTGTAAAGGAAATGAAGCTGGAAGTGGAGAAGCAAATTTGAAAAGCCAGTACAGACAGGGGCTGGATAGCGGGGCCTCGCTTTCTGTAATGACAGTATCAGTCCCATCGAGCTGAAAATTGGCATGATATTTATTTCTAAGCAAAAGGGCGATAGATACGGGGAGCTGGATGTTTCAGACAGTTGTCTAGACAGGAAACATATCGAGACGGGAGATCGATGAATCGCTTTGGGTACAGTCTTTATGTTGTTATGATGCTTATGACTGAGTTGATAAAACACACACACACACACACACACACACACACACACACACACACACACACACACACACATATATATATATATATATATATATATATATATATATATATATATATATATATATATATATATATATATATATATATATATATATATATATATGCTGCTTTTATGTAAATGTCCCATAAATAACATGGATATGATTGGGATGCTAATTTTACAGTTGAATAACAAGTAAACAAAAAATCTATTATTTATAATACAATATAAATAACCTTCCATTTGGATTACACTGATAACTTAACCCACGAGAAATAAAAGCCGTGGTTATAATGCCAAGCAACGCATTATTCGCAGGTAAGCGGAAAACGATTTGGGAAACAGAATTATGATAAGCCAGGTAAAACACGGACGCCTGTTTGCTGTTTGTAAATGGCAAGCAGGCAACGAGTTTGTCTATAAGCCATCTGTTATAGACAAGGCAGCGAAAATAAATTTTTCCCCTATTGCCGAATACTCACAGGGAAAGAAAACTAGGTATTATAAAAGTATTGTGGCTTTTGCCACAAGGCAAAGCCGCACAAACGCCCTAACAGACACACACATTTTATATATATATATATATATATATATATATATATATATATATATATATATATATATATATATATATATATATATATATATATATATATATATATATATATGTATATATATATATATAATATACATACATACACATATGCATATATATATATATATATATATATATATATATATATATATATATATATATATATATATATATATATATATATATATATATATATATATATAACGTTCTGTATAACAAGTGGTGGTGCAGCTAAGGAGAATGTAAACAAGGATAACATAAACCGTGTTCATATCGCAGATAATTTAATAAGCAAATGCACCTTTCACCATCATCCAAGATTTATTTACATTGCCAAATGATAAATTTTTGCTTGAACAAGGAGATTTAACGTTTTAAGAACAGGACGCGAAAGCTTACAACTCCTTAAGTTCCTTTAAATCAAAATACTGATAAATTTCATGCCTTTAAAAATGACACAGTGAAAGTTCATAAATAGAGATTTCAGTTTTTTATCAACGTTGAGTAATCATCAACGTTATTTGAAAGGCATTACTGTCGGTCGTGTGTGTGTGTGTGTGTGTGTGTGAGAGAGAGAGAGAGAGAGAGAGAGAGAGAGAGAGAGAGAGAGAGAGAGAGAGAGAGAGAGAGAGAGAGAGAGAGAGAGAGTCTACCGACATTCCTATGGATTTCTTGCAGCGTTCCGTTCGTCTGGTTGTCTAGCTGTCAATAGCCAAAGGATAAAACTGGCATTTCTTCCTTGTCTTCCCCATCCCCTTCGTCTAGCCCTTTCTGAACGCTTTCTTTATTAAAAACTATTTTCTATTATAACGACACTTTTAGATTTCAGGTGTAATTTAATACTTTTCATGAATTCCCTCTTTTCATAAAACAAATTATTTAACTGGCATTTACATGTTTCTTTTGAGGCTTTGCCATGTTTTGAAGTGACTCTCCTCTTTCGTTCCGCACTCTTTGTCTCATGTCAATCACGATCACGTTATTAAGACTTGTCATGTTTGTGGTGCTGTCTGCGCCCACAAGGCTTATTGACAACTGGGGACATGTCATGTTTACGGAGTAAGATGGAAAGAATTTATGCTGCACATATAAATATTTTATATATATGTACATATGTATGCATATATATATATATATATATATATATATATATATATATATATATATATATATATATATATTTATATATATATATATATATATATATATATATATATATATATATATATATATATATATATATATATATATATATATATATGTACACACATATATATCACATTTCCACTCAAGATACAAAACTGAAATATAACCTCTTTCAAACAGTATCTCTCATTCTAATTTAACGATAAAAGAAACATGCTTTCAAGACTGAATACGGCAATTTTACGGAGAGAGAGAGAGAGAGAGAGAGAGAGAGAGAGAGAGAGAGAGAGAGAGAGAGAGAGAGAGAGAGAGTTTTATAATAGTTAATCAACAACAAAGACTCGAAGGAAATTCCAATTTTCGTAGTGTGCGGTTTTGCAATCATTGGCTGTGTTTGATCCGTAACGGCCTCCGTCATTTCTAAGAAAACGGATTTATCCCAAATTAATGGTAAATGAAAAATAAAAAAAAAATATATATTGATAATCATACGCTCAATCTCAGAATCTCAGAGAGAGAGAGAGAGAGAGAGAGATTGGCATTTGGCTTAAGTCACCTCGCCTTGAAGGACGCAGGAAGACCTGAGACTCAAGATGACGCATTCCATTGGCGTTGTATGAAATACAATATAAAATTTGCTCCTTCAAGGATCTGCTTCTAGTCGGATCATATCATTCTCAAACTTCCGGAAATGAAACAGAGAAGTTTCTATTGACTTTTCATGCTGATTTTTTACACTCCTCGGTCATTCACTGTCGTTTCTAATATATTCTTCGTGTTCTTCCAGAAAATTTTCTTTAATTCCTTGTTGATAATGCGAAGCAATTCGCTATGATTTTGCTGTTATAGTGGAAGGCTACTTTACATCTTAAGGGAATAAAGGAAGTATCAATATCAATAGCTATAATAACTGCTTCCCAATCTAAATAACAGTACCGGTAAGATATGCCAAAATCCTATAGGACTTTGGCATATCTTACCGGTATATGTTCAGTCGGCCTATTTTGACGACTGAAGTGCAAAGCGGACGGGGTGGAAAATATTCGCCAAATTAATGATTAATGTACCTAAAAAGGAAAACTATATATAGGAAATCCCCCCCCCCAAAAAAAAAAATAAACCTATTCTCGGAAGCTCTCAAAATGAATGTGAAACCTTCGGACTTGAAACAGAGCTGCATAAAATCTCTTGCAAACGCAGAGTAAGTTCCTGACCCCTTTCGACGGTCCAATAATTAGATTTGGTTTTTTTACTCAGACGATTTCCCAGGAGCGACAAAAATTCATTTTTATGGACAAACTGAAAAATAGACGCGCACTGCAGATGTGGGAATCACGAATTTTATTTTGAAAATCAAAAAGTTAATATAAAGAATAAAATTCTGATATTTCACTGCATATCTTATCTCAATTATATATATATATATATATATATATATATATATATATATATATATATATATATATATATATATATATAATATATACATGTATATATATGGATATATATAATATACATACGCACACACATATATGTATATATGTATGCGCATGCGCGGATGGGTAGAACATCGAATCTTAGTGGTAAGATAATGTTATTACAAGCACCCATAATAATGACTATATATATATATATATATATATATATATATATATATATACATACTGTATATATATATATATATATATATATATATATATATATATATATATATATTTTTTTTTTTTTTTTTTTTTTACGTAAATTGGGCCATATTTAAATACGATAATTTTTTTTAGCTGACTTGGTCTAGAAAAGAGATAATGGCACGAATAAGTAATAAAAAAAAGTTATTTGTAACACCCATGCATCTGCTAACTATATGATATATATATATATATATATATATATATACAAGTAAATTGTGGTCACATTTATATAATATAATTTTTTCAGGTGAGCTGATCTAACAAAGAAACATTGGAAAGTGTAAGAAATAAAAAATTAATTGTAACACTTACCCGTGCATCTAGTAATGCTTCGCAGGCCCTCCCTTCGTATCAGCGCCACCTTGAGCCTATAGGGGGATACAATTCGCCAAATTCCGCCGGGGGAGGAGGGTTTAAAGCTGTCCCAGATCGAGTGTATGGGGGTCTGGAGTTTATCGAGTGTTGTCTAGTCCTCTCTCCCTCCAACAAGGCTTGATCGCTACCCAAAGCTTTTCTACTGGGGACTATTCAGGGGAATTGCCTGGCCAAGACTTAATATAGTCAATTTGGCAATACTGGGAGAACTTGACCGTGAGTGCAACATGTTTAGGCCCCAGTTTATCACTATGAGACACCTTCCACTCCTTTCCCCGTCCTCACACCCGTAATATGTAGCCTCCCCCATCCTCCTTCTGTTTTGATGTGTCTGGATGGTACGTGTGGATACGTGGCCAAGCAATTGAATATCATGTTTTTTAATTTCCTTGCACTAGTCAAGGCTGGTCGTCTATATTCCGTTCCCTAAGCAT
>JANJGK010004959.1:0-20000 GCA_039081455.1 Macrobrachium rosenbergii
AGATCCCCTTCTCTCTTCTTTTTTTATTTTTTGTTTAGAAAATACAAAAACAACTTGTTTTCAGATATCTTCCGTGCCCTTTGAAAAACGTTAAAAAAATACTCTGAATGAAGGCATCGACAAAAATAAAAGAATCTAGTCGCAATTTAGAAGTAATCCACTGCGACACCATTTTCAACTTAAACCGAAGCAGGCCCTTGGAGGCAGGCTTACAAAACAGCCAAGGGACGACAGTCTTCCGTCAAAACAGCAAGTTACAAGGTCTTGACAAAAGTAAACAACGAAACCGTATATAAAACAACGGAACAGTGTATATAAAAATGAAAAAAATGGAGACCAGAATGTAGGAAAACATTTTTTGTAAAACAAAATTCTGTTCCGGCATCAAAGAAACTGTTTTGAAGAACAAAAAAATCATGCCACCGGAAAAAAAGAAAAAAAAAACCATGTTCAAAACTATGGAATTAAAAAAAGCTCTACCTCACAAGAAGCCCTTCTCATCTAACCTTCCAATCTCATCCCCGAGACTTTGATCCCTTATAATTTTTTTATCAGATCAGAAACAGAAATGGCCAGAATGACCTCCTTTCAGTTTTGCCGTCCAAACGTTATTAAGGAATCATTCTGTGTTGGAATCTGTACAAAGTCTCGTTTTTTCCAAAGGTCGACCAAACTTCAGAGGGAATGTCCTTTGAAGACATGAGACGATTAATCTTAATCAGGTTACCTAAAGCGTCATTCAACAATCATCTGACTTTCAGAAACCTTGACGAGAGAGAGAGAGAGAGAGAGAGAGAGAGAGAGAGAGAGAGAGAGAGAGAGAGAGAGAGAGAGAGAGAGAGAGAGAGAAATTCAAGGGCTTTCCAAAATAGGCTGTGAGGGAGAAAGAGAAACAGAATCGACTTACTAAATTTGTAAATGGCGTCAAAGCTCCCATGAATGTTTATGACGTAAACACAATTTCTTCACATAAAAATTTCACAAAATAATCATTCGATTCATAAATACAAATAAATACCTCCTTGCCTCCCATCAGCGAACTTGTGGATAAAATTTGATAAGAACTGGCACTAAAGTATTACATCTTTTGAAGAACACCAATTAACTCAACAACCTAACAATCCCACTTGATTCATGAAAAAAGTCTTCTCTGATAATTCTGGACAGAGGATAATAACCCTTTTCATCCTGGCACTTATAGAGAGGAGACGCTTTCAACCAGCTAATGCTTCAGATTGAAAAGAGTTGAGAGGATACAGTATTTGGTCGTGGATCAACACTGAAGCATCAAGCGCTCATCTCATGTGCATAAGAAATTGAGCCCCGTCCTCAGCCGACAAAGGGAGTCTTTTCAAACCTTTGGTATACTACCGTACCACCATGAGAGCATTTTCTGTTTACTTCCAGCCGGACTCTCCAAAGAATGCTATCAAATCTCCCTAATGTTCTTCTTAATAAAAGGAAAAAGGTCGCTTTGTGGCGGAGCAGACTCTCCAGGAATGCTATTTAGGGGTGACATTCTTGGCTAAATCACCCACTCTTTTCATTCCCTGACACACCCACAAGAGCGGGCACCCGGCAAAAACTAATTTGCTGACCGCTTCGTTCTAAATGGAACAAACATTTTAAAAATTCTTCTCGTCAGTGGGTGGGTGGGGATTAAAAAATCCTCAAGGTTTACTATATAATTAATGAGAACTAAAACATTACAGATTATTTCTTCATGAATCAATGTTTCGTTTACGGCTAATAAAATTGAAGTTTATTTAGCTGTAAAAAATTAAATACTGCAGAGCGAAGATCTTGCGATCCAGATGTAGGAAATCTCAAAATCCAAAGTCCCCATCCGATCTGAAGGTATTACTACCCTGGGATTTAACATATGCTGAGTTGCATGTTAGAAATTTCTACGTTACCTGCATATTTCGCGAGACTGAAATACTTGGAGTGATGTGCGCTGTCGACGAACTCCACAGAGGAATTACTGATTACTTGTCAAAACAGAAAAGGGTCTTTTATATTCATTCTCTAAGCTTCAAAGGCTGTATCATTCTCAAAAGAGAGAGAGAGAGAGAGAGAGAGAGAGAGAGATGAGAGAGAGAGAGAGAGAGAGAGAGAGAGAGAGAGACTAATCTTAAGAATTTCATTAGGAAATAAACTCATAAATATGCCTCAGAGAGAGAGAGAGAGAGAGAGAGAGGAGAGAGAGAGGAGAGGAGAGAGAGAGAGAGAGAGAGAGAGAGAGAACATAAAAAAGAACGTATTTTTGGGATTAACGCAAGAATATCCTACCGGAATAAAAGCAAAAATTAAACGGCTGAAGTTGCAAGATACCTCTTACATTCACGTTCTGTGTATATTCACTTGAAAGAAAAGTATCTCATGAAATACTAAGTGTTCTAAACAGGACGTACGCTTTCGTTCATTACTAACGAATACCTTAACTTAAAAGAACCATTTGAATTGGAAATACATTCTCCTTGAGAAGATATACGTCAGATCTACGAGGTAAAATGAACAGAGACGGGGAGATGGACTCGAAAAGTTGAGAGAGATATCGGACCTGTATCGCAGTTCTTCATAACACTTGAATCCGTTCCCATACAGAAATATCTGGTATGTTGCATGTATTCTCTTAGAGACCAAAATCTAAAAAATAGAAAGGTTTAGAACGTTCAACTTAACACCAATATACATATACAAAACGACATAGGTATTTCATGGACGTGGCTAGAAGTTGACAGCAATAGAAAAACAATCATATTCGGTCGTCTTTCAACATTCCGGAGCCTTATTCCAAAACTCATAAAAGATTAGTTTTTTATCTGGTGTGAGACTGAAGAGTTATTCTCTAAATTTCAGTATTCCAGAAACTATTTTTCCCAGTTCATGATAGTTGTCTCCTAAAAAGACTCCTTGCAATACATGCTTCCTGGTTCAAAACTTTCATGTATTACACTCTTATCCTAAAGCATTTTCTTTGTTCAACAATTCCTCTATGTCATATTGTTTTCTTATAAACAATATGTCTCGATTAAAAATTCTCTCTCATGACTTATACATCATTTCTATAATATTTGTCATTTTAGGGGAAAATGACCTTTAACATATTGAAAGTAACTATCAAAACGAAAAAAATCCAAGATCTAATTACTGTACATTTTGAGTACCCTGTGAAACATTCTTCCCAAATTTTGAAGCACAATTTCGAATTCAGTCAAACTTAACATAACCGGGAGAAGAATGAAATGACAGAGATGTGAACATTAATTCTATAAATTATGAAAACCTTACGCTGAAATTACTTATATTCTAATCCCAGCTGCAGAAGATTTGCATTAAAATATGGGAAGACGTTTGTCAGAACAAGCTTTGTCAAAAAAAAAAACAATATTCTCCGCGCCTCAATCTTCAGTTTGTAACAATTATTAATTAATTTTATATTTTTAATGGTTCTGTTAATATGTAGTCTGATGTTCCTAAATCCCATGGGTGAAAACATCTTTATGAATATTGGAAAAGCTCGTTGGACGGGATGTGCATATCTAATTTTTATGTAACATATTCTCACGTCTGCTAAACGTTCGGGATCCGATTCTGATTATTTATGGATTATTGCTGTGCCTCCCACGCGGCCAAGAGTGAATAGTCGGTATACAAACGCATGTATTTAAGCTCATACTTGATTTGTAATCATATATATGAGTGTGTGTGTGTGTGTGTATCACAGTAAGCTGGATATTGACCTATTTTCTCAAAAGCTACCAGCTATCTCCCTTGATACCTGAACAGACTGATCACCAACCCTTTCATACTTGGAAAGATTATAAAAATATCTCTAAAAATATCCCTTTCATCTTCAAGCAACAAGGCTCTCATTCAAAGCGAACGAGGTAAAGTCTCCCATTTTCAAAAATTCAATCAAAACGTTCCTCTTTATTTCTTTTTGAAGAGGCAGAGGACGAGACCCTCTTGGAAAAAAAAAAGTGCAAGGATTATTAATAAAAACGAACAAGGTCAGGTTTCACTCCCAAATTAATTCCATCGACATAAGTGATTTGGTCTTCAAAATCCAATAATCACTTGGAAAAGACTTATCTATCTCAGAGTACAGCCATCATCAGTTCGATGCCGCGATTATTAGCTTCTTAGGAAGATAAAAGTTAGACTAACTTCACCTGCAAGGTTTTAGATTCCGAAGGAAGAGAAGACGAAAAATGAGGGAAACAGATTGCAATTAAACGAAACTATCCTTGTGTACCTTAAAAGGACATACACAAGATATGTATTCACATAAACAGCACGCGCGTACATCCTCATACGCGTTCATACAGATACTCGCTCACATACCAACGTATACAACAACTGTATGCTTAAATTTGTATTTTTCTTCTTTTATTTTACGTCATTTTTCTAATTCCTGATTATATGATACACCGATATGCGTCTTTGTGTTGACTGCGTTGGTGAGTAAGGCAAACGGTGTGTGTGAGACA
The DNA here is from genome assembly GCA_039081455.1 of Macrobrachium rosenbergii. Lineage (NCBI taxonomy): Eukaryota > Metazoa > Arthropoda > Malacostraca > Decapoda > Palaemonidae > Macrobrachium > Macrobrachium rosenbergii. The sequence continues at coordinate 4,497 of JANJGK010004959.1, forward strand.
CAGAGAGAAAGAGAGTCCATTTAATTAAACCCAACTATATACTAGACTCACACCGAACTGTGATATGTAGTATATCCTTAAAGAATACTTGCCCAAAAGTACAAAAAGAACGCATTGCCCAAAAGTACAAAACGAACGCATTGCCCAACAGTACAAAACGAACGCAACTTCTTACTGAAACGTATCTACCAAATGCTTAAATCTGCTGAACTGCAACGCTAATGGACCTTCGATACCACAGGTCTTATACCAAATGGACAACTTTGACTGCATCGCAAACAGACGATATGACCGAGTTAAGTTAAAAGTTGTAAAACTAAAAAAAAAAAAAAAAAAAAAAAAAAAAAAAAAACTTCATTGATCAGCAATTTAAAGAAGAAATGGAATTATCATATGACAGAATTTCTTGCTCAGTACTTGGAGAGGGAACGGTAGACAGATATTCCGCAACCTACCACTCTCCCGATCAGTGAACTTGAACAAAAAAATATGGAACTCGAACAAATCTAACGGGCATGTGATGCACGTTTGCAAAGCTAGCCTCGTCCCGAAAAAAGGTGCTCATACTTTGCCACAAATCACAGGAATTGGTACAAAATGCCAACAGTGGGCAGTAATTCGCTCACTTGGAAACCCTTGAAGTTTTACGTATACCGAACTATTAAATCGTCAATAGTGACAAAGAAAACTGGCCCACTATTAAGGATTAGTTACTGCAAAACGAATTTCACAGATTTCCAGCTAATTTCCCTCCAACAATCTCTGACATGTACAAAGAACTCCAGGCTATTATTCCATGAATCCAGGTTAGAAGCCTCTGGGCCTTTCAAGACAGACAATGTTTATCGGAGAACTGTTCTCAAGTCTCTTAGCAATAGTCCAACACTTTTATGAGTATCAAAACCATGACGGTTTATATGACTACACATGAAAATGTTCTTCTGCAACTTGCAACATTTACTGACGGCTTATCTGAGAACAGACGAAGTTGTTCATTTGCTTCATTTTCGTTAAAGTATTCGGTCCCTCGTAGTGAAGATGAATGCCAGCTTTTACCGTAGTTATGAAAGGAAAAAGGTGGAAAATAAGGGGAGAATAGCGAGGTAGATTAGGCCTAATTAAGCTGTCCAACTTATATTTATATTTATATATATATATATATATATATATATATATATATATATATATATATATATATATATACATACATATATATCAATATATATATGTATATATATACCATAAGCTTTTCATCGTTTGTTACGACCACCACAGTCGTCTACCAACCACGCACCTGATTCGCTGCTTAGATCAACAAAGGTGCAGTGGGTTTTTAACGAAGGGTGCCCACGTTGCGTCCACACTCGCCCAGCAATCGAACCTTAGCGCATTTGCTTGGTAAACGAGAATGCTATTAAGCACACCACATGGTATGTATATGTCTGTATCCTTATACATGTGTGTATATGTAAACATGGCCATGTGTATGTAATTTATCTGTAAAAAGACATTTCAAACAAAGACTTCATCTTAATTTTAATACTCCTAGATGCTAGCTGATTCTCTTCTTGGTGTGCTAGAGAAATAATACCGAAAAGACGGAAGCATAAATGGAGGGGTAAAGATACAGAGGATAAGATCAAAATATGAAAGAGATAATTCAAGGAGAAGGAAGCCGAATAAAAATGTAAAGAAGCAAAATAAGAAGAAAGCAAAAACGTTTCACGCGTATATCCAACTCGCGTCAGGTCTCTGTACGGCATTCATTCGTAATTTCCCTTTCTCTCTCTCTCTCTCTCTCTCTCTCTCTCTCTCTCTCTCTCTCTCTCTCTCTCTCTCTCTCTCTGTTCTTTTTTTTTATGGGATGCAGCACAAAAGACCGTCTGTGTTGCAAAGATAAAACATGAATTGTTTGAAAAAAAAATTCCCCCATTTTTTGTTTTGGGTTCTGGTAAACCTGCGAGGCATTTTGTGATAGCATTGTATAATGTTTGTGCGTTTGTGCGCTCTCGTTTTGGCACTCACCACCCCCGCCCCCCTTTTCTCCTTTTTTCGTCTTTTTGTGTCACGAGTTTGTGCATGTGAACACCTTTTATTTTTGGTAAGAGGTACGTGAGGTTATTAAGACTATGTGCTACTGGTAATGTGAGGCTGCATTTATGGTCTCGTCTGCAGTTTTTCGTAACTCAGATGAAAGTGAATGTATTGTCTTTTTTTTTTATCTGAATCACTCACATTTATTACGCTATTCACTTCAGATTTTTTTTTCGTAACAGTTACATTTAAATCTGAATAAGTAATTTCCTGTGGGGTCTTATTACATCAATGAAATAGATGAAATCAGGTATAAATTTCCTACAAATACAACATGCAAGGCAAAGTTAAAAAAATAAAAAATATATTAGCCTGAAAGCCGAAAATCACAGTTCAACTATTATGTCGTAGATGGAACATTTTCTGCAGGTACATACATTCACATTCTAGACCTAATAACTAGAGGTTAATGTTAATTTAAATGGTCATATCTCCCCTACAGAAAACAAATGCAAATTATTATCTCGCATCTGAACAATATAATAAATGCAGCCTAAATCTACGGCTTCTCAGAGTATATGCAGAAATATTTTCTTTGAAATCTAACTGTCAGTCTTCGAAAGCAAAACTGCTCTAAAACGGAAAACTGCAGTAGCTGCAAAATTTTCAAAATTGAGATATGACACCTATTGGGCTCGTGAAATACTTATACACAAGTTACTGCAGTTTCAGAATGATTCTTCAATGCTTTCCACGAGTATTTAGGGGGTCCCATTTGCAGTATCTGCAAAATCAGTAGTAAGGCAAGGGAAAACTGCAGTATCTACCATTCTTCTCAGTTTTGTAGTTTTGCAGATACTGCAGTCTTCCATTTTAGGGCAGAAAAGAGATCGTAGCTTTGTGGAGTGGCTTGTGAAGAATTAATCCACTGTAAAGCTCCTGTTTCATTATGAATTTCGTACGTAAAACTTCATATAAGAATTTCACATGTAAAAACTAAATAATTAATTTCATATATAAAACTTCCTATATGAATTTCACATGTAAACCTTTCTATTTGAATTTCGTATGTAAAACTTCCTATATAAATTTCATATGTAAAACTACATAACGAATTTCATATGAGTTTCGTGTGTAAAAACTTTATAATGAATTTCATATGTAAAACTTCCTATATAAATTTCATATGTAAAACTACATAACGAATTTCATATGTAAAACTTCCTATATAAATTTCATATGTAAAACTACATAACGAATTTCATATGTAAAACTTCATATATGAATTTCATATGTAAAAACTTTATAATGAATTTCATATGTAAAACTACATATTGAACGTCATATGTAAAACTTCCTATTTGAATTTCATACGTAAAACTACATAATAAATTTCACGTGCAAAACTTCATATATGAATTTCATACGTAAAACTTCATAATGAATTTCGTACGTAAAACTACATAATAAATTTCATATGTAAAACTTCGTATATGAATTTTATACGGAAAACTACAAAATGAATTTCATACGTAAAACTACATAATAAATACCATATCGAAAACTACATATATGAATTTCATATGTTAAAACCACAACTCCAAAGATGTGTTTCCGAAATCAGCCGAAGAATGGCTCCTATTTCCCACGTCCTTTTGACTTAGGTAACTCACAGGAATCTAAATATTTACATAAACGACCAATCTGCCACAGCGACCACTGTTTGTATGGTAGCACAAAGTATATATGTTGCCTATCAAAACATAACACAGAGTAACCTAAATATCCCTGTGATGCTAGGAGCGCCCGGACAAACACCCCCCCCCCCCCACCACTTCTTCCTTCCGAAATTTAGTCAATCCAGATATGAAAGAACAGCCAGAAAAAAAAAAGTCCCTTTTATTATTATTATTATTATTATTATTATTATTATTATTATTATTATTATTATTATTATTATTATTATTATTATTATTATTCAGAAGATGAGCCGTATTCATATGGAACAAGACCACTAAGGGGCCATTGACCTGAAATTCGCAGGCCCAGAAATATTGTCAACCCAGATATGAAAGAACCGCCAGAAATAAAAAGAAATAGTCCCTTTTATTACTTATTATTATTATTATTATTATTATTATTATTATTATTATTATTATTATTATTATTATTATTATTATTCAGAAGATGAACCCTATTCATATGGAACAAGCCCACTCAAGGGGACACTGACTTGAAATTCAAGCTTCCAAAATATATGGTGTCCATTGGGAAGTAAGAGAAGGTAAAGGGAGACACCATAAGATGAGATCTAATTTATCAAAAAGAAAATAAATAAATTCATGAATTAATAAGAGAAGAAAATCTATTAAAATGCGAGTAGAATAGCGTGTTACTTCATCAGCGTGACATCTAACCCTTTAGACGCTTCCTGCAACTTCCAGTTCAGGTGTCCCATGTCTCAGGAAAGGGTTCACACACACACACACACACACACACATATATATATATATATATATATATATATATATATATATATATATATATATATATATATATATATATATATATATATACAATCTTTTGATGACCCTTAGAGGGAGGCTTGGAAAGAAGTGAATCTAAAGTACGTTGCGTATTTCTTAACTATCTAGTTATCATTTATCCAAGAATCTTGTGTTTAGTCTCTCTCCCGTGTGATGCTTTTTCTACAACACCTCTGTCAGCTTCAAACACTTGTTATATTGCTGGTCTAAATCAGGACGTTTTTACCTATTAATTTTGCAGTTCTTTGTCAAAGACAGGTAGCTTCCTTTCCGAATTTCGAAGATGTGTATTGAGAAAAAAAAAAAAAAAAAAAAAAAAAGACTACCATTCGCGAACTTACAGAAACTACTTCCACAGGATTAATTCACATATCATTTTGGTGGCTACAATAATTCTAAAATGCTTCGAGACGACCAACAACCACTAAGGAAAATCAGTGTTTTTATAATCAAAATAACCTTGAACTTTTGAGCACCACAAAAAAAAATTACTGTGCCATGTCATTAAAAAGCTAAAAGCAGTCAACACAAGAACCTCGACTGAAGAAGACAGAAGAGAATTGAGACGCTGAGCGCCAAGCATTTAAAACTACTCTACTCCATACTGCTTGGCGTTCAGATACGGTCTGATAGCAGGGAACAATGAGCTGCGAATTGAGCTGTACTTCCTCACCACTACCACCACCACAACAGAAGAGTTTAAATGATAACAACAAAAAGCACCAGAGAATAAACGATGCGAAAGGAGTGGTAGGCAAGGCAGTTCGAAATAAATGCAGAGAAAGGCAGGGAGCGGGAGTTATCAAACCGGGGAGAGAGGGAGAGAGAGCTTTTGCAAAGGTTATCAGCGCGATCAGTGTCACCACAAACAAAAGGGGGCTCTCTTAGGTCCTAACTCATCCTCTTATGAAAACAATAAACCCGGGACAGTGACTGCAACTCCGATGTTCCGCATTATCTGATTAAGACAATCGTTACGGAGGGTCTAGCAGATCGGGAAGATTGATTTCATTCCGAACAGATAACGCACTTAGGAATCATAATGGGTGGAAAGAGACATTGTTCTGAGGCGACGTTTCGGGTTGCACCGTACGCGGGGAGGTCATAAAAAATTGAGAAATAAAAACGGTATAAAATTCGTTTCTCAGTCCCACTTATAATAAATATTTAATTCTCAAGTCTCTCTCTCTCTCTCTCTCTCTCTCTCTCTCTCTCTCTCTCTCTCTCTCTCTCTCTCCGGGAAGAAGCAAGAAGAATGAACATTGAATCACTAATTATGAACACTTGTTCTGAAGTAAGTGCGCTCTCTCTCTCTCTCTCTCTCGCTCTCTCTCTCTCTCTCTTTCTCTCTCTCTCTCTCTCTCTCTCTCTCTCTCTCTCTATAAGAAGCAAGAAGAATAAACACTGAAAGAAATCACTAATTATGAGATCTTATTTCCAAATAAAAGCTCTCTCTCTCTCTCTCTCTCTCTCTGAGAAATAAACACTGAAAGAGTCACCAATTATAAAAAAAGTTATTTAAAAATAAAAGCTCTCTCTCTCTCTCTCTCTCTCTCTCTCTCTCTCTCTCTCTCTCTCTCTCTCTCTGAGAAATGAACACTGAAAGAGTCACCAACTATAAAAAGTTATTTAAAAATAAAAGAACTCTCTCTCTCTCTCTCTCTCTCTCTCTCTCTCTCTCTCTCTCTCTCTCTCTCTCCTAGAGGCAAGCAAGATGCAGTCTGTAGGACCCGGCTACTAAGAATAAAACTAGAGGCATTGTTTGCCTCCGCACTGAATGGTGATCCTATCGCTTAAAACCTGAAATCCAAGCTGGCCATTTTTCTGCAAGTGAGCAGAGATAAGGTAGGAGAAAAATTAATGCGTTTCGTACGTGAAGTATGCTTGAGAAGATTAAGACTCAACTATTCCACGCCTTCTGTGTGTATCTGGTATGTACTCGCCCTCGCGAACATATTTCTTCCGACTTTATTCCTTTCATACTTTAATTCCTCCTCGCCCGGTCTGAAGGGAAGGAAAGCGAGCTGAACATTCGTTAGGTCCAGGGTCTGTAAGAGAGGACTGCTCGAAGTGCGAACGACTTCAAGAGTCGAAAAATGAATGGGGTGTCATGGACACTACGAAGAAGAAGAACCTTATGGTCAACGTTATGACTTGAATCTGCCTTATTTTATATGCATTTGCGATAAGCCAAAGCTTGATTCTTCATATGAAACCTAAGAAGAGACCACAAAAACACAGAAGTTTCAGATAATAGAGTGAAAAATCCCAGATCATTCTTGCGGTAAGGCTTTTCAGACAACTTCACAAGACTAATAAAAGACAGTTGTCCTTATAATTGAGGATTAATCCTTCGGTTTGGCCAAAACATTCTTTAAGTAGCCGAGCTTTCAGGCAAACGGAGACAAAAAAAAAAATACAATAAAAAATCATACAAAAAGAACAAATAATCACGGACATTTAGGTTCACAATTAGCTTAGTTTGTGTTAAGAACTGGGCGAAACATGGGTATAACTCATCATACCAAAAAATAATACTTAAAAATAAAATGTCGACTACCTGTTATGTAAGATTTTTTTTTTTTTTTTTAGGTTTTCTTGAGAAACGCCAGTTTTTATATTTTCTTGAGAAATGCCAGAGTTTTATATCTTATTAGGAAATGCCAGAGCTTTTTATATTTTCTTAAGAAATGTCAGATTTTTTATATTTTCTTACGAAATGCCAGATTTTTTATATTTTAAGAAATGCCAGAGTTTTTATATTTTCTTAAGAAATGACAGATTTGTTTATTTTCTTAAGAAATGTCAGTTTTTTCATATTTTCTTATGAAATGCCAGTTTTTATCATTTCTTAAGAAATACCAAATTTTTTATAGTTTCTTAAGAAATGCCAGAATTTTTATATTTTCTTAAGAAATGCTACAACTTCTCGAGAAATGAATCACCAGAAGAGAACAAACCAGCTGTACCAATGAACTTCACGCAGCTCTTGCTACAGAGAGTATTAAAATCAAGACAGACCGTATTACTTAGGAGGCAAGAAGGAAGCAAATTTACCAGCCAACAAATAAGACTTAGAGAGATCACCACAAAAAAGAACGGCTGCCTTTGAACGTACTCCAGTCGAGATAACATACAACTTGCAAAAGAAGAAAAACCTCTTTCCTACAAGAGGCTATTAAGGAGGAAGGAAGAGAAAGAGGAATGAAAGGAGAATTTAGCACTGTGGATAAATAAAATGCTGGTATTTTTTTCCTAAAATGATTTGGTTCCCAAGACTAACTGTTGAACAAAAACAATTATACCCATATATATATATATATATATATATATATATATATATATATATATATATATATAGATAGATAGATATATATATAGAGATGTATATATACAATATATAATATATATATATATATATATATATATATATATATATATAATATATATATACATATGTATAACTGAATCACGAAAATATGGAACGTGTTGAATATATAAATGAAGACGAAATCCACGAAGGAAAGAGAAACAATGGAGTGTTGCAAGGCCTTTCGAGTTATAGTCCTTTACTTAGCTAAGTAAAGGACTATAAGTCGAAAGGCCTTGCAGCACTCCGTTGTTTCTCTTTCCTTCGAGGCTCTTGTCTTTATATATATATATATATATATATATATATATATATATATATATATATATATATATATATATATATATATAATATATATATAAAATATATATATATATATAAAGAGAGAGAGAGAGAGAGAGAGAAGAGGAGTTCAAGTAAAGAAATACATATTCATCAACGTAAAAGCTACGCGTCGCTAAGTTACAGAAAAGTCAACAGGGTACCCCAACTAAAATATTCAACAACACATATAAAAACTGGGATGAATAATAATCGTACACTCCGCCGTCATATCGGGTACATAAGCAAAAAGAAAACTGCATTCAGGAAGTATAAATCGCCAGTTCCATCTATACGCTTCTATTTCGGCGAAAAAACGAAAAAGGAAAAAAAATTGCAGGACGTGGTTGATGGAATTTTAAACCCATATAGAATTCAACTTTGGAGTCTACTCATTGGATCGGAGTTGGCGAATTGGTACCGTTTGTTGGGATGGAAGTTTATGATTGAATTAAAAAGGGATAAATATAAAAAGGCGAAAAAGGTAAGGGAGTGAAAAACGCACACCCTTACTCCGCTCCCATAAAAAAAACCGTATGCGCAGAGAACGATTTTATTAAAAGGTTTTAAATGGAATTATTGCGCGAATTCATTTTCAACAGTGATTCTGCCTTCCGCCTTGCACCCTTTTTTTTTTCTTTCTGAGTGCCTGTGTGTATGTGTGTGTGTGTTTGTGTGTATCCGCTTGTTTGTTTGTGTGGCTCTGTGCGCGCGTGAGATTTTAGACCAATTTTAATTCCATGTGTCTGTTCAAAGGTGCCTCACACTGAGGGACCTGGGGCAACCCGAACGAACTGTAAGGTCTGTAAGGTAAGGTAAGGTCTATGCTTGAGAGTGTGTTATTCATTGTATAAGGTATTTACTACAATAATCGATCATGTTTATGTGGCATACTGTGACTACTTCCTAGACTGTATACTCGTACACAACCCCAACATGGTAATCGGCTCATAATATACTTCAGAATAACTAGGAAAAAACATTATGACGCCGAAATCGGTCGAAGTACGTCAAATTCTAACTTTCAAGAAAAAGACGCCTACTGAACATAACCTCCTTTTATTCGAAAACAGCTTCAGGGAAATGGAATTTAATGACGTCCAGTCCATAACTGAGGTGTTCCTAACCACGGTCAAGTATCTATCGAGAAGGGCACGACAAGCAAAACATTAAAAAAAATAATAATATCGATAGCCTTTGAAATTTCAGCTGTTGAGAGAAGTTGCTGATTCAAGGAGAAAAGGAATTCAGTGAGACGTTTCCGCATCGTGGGCCCCTACAGTGGCTGACCTACACAAAGAAAAGGCTAAGCATTTGAAAAGCTTGACGCGTTTCAGTGGTCTTAGGTTCAGAAGCTCTGAAAATGCCAGCAACGCTTACAGTACACCACTTTCCGGTTGCAAGAACATGAAGCAATGTCTGCAGTCACGCCAGATTGCTGGCGTCAGTAAAAAAAGTGCTTCTAGTGAAAGCGGATTCTTTATGCTTAGCTTATCCAGCTGAGGTCTGTATACTTAATTCGGTATCTGCTACATATTTCCACCTTTATCTTGAATTTTCACTGAATAAATCGTATGTTTTTTCAAAAGTGGAAATCTCTTCCCTTTCTACCGCATAGTTAACTTTCGTCACCCGTCACCCGCACACCACTCCTACAGTATGTGGTAGACATTCACTTTATGGAATGCATGATTTCGTGTGCCTACTTTACGATGACCTTAAGCTTGGTTTTGATGGCATTAATTTTAAACTTTCTAATCTCCATCTCTCTCTATCAACGTTAAGCTTCTAAAAGACCTCTTCCTGTGATTCGTTGGAAGTAATACTCTGTAGTTCCTTCGTTATAAATATATATATATATATATATATATATATATATATATATATATATATATATATATATATATATATATATATATATGCAAATACGTATATATAAATGTACATAAAGACACAAATATAACTAAATCTGTCAACTTATCTATCTATATATATAATATAAATAGATATATATATATATATATATATATATATATATATATATATATATATATATATATATATATATATATAATGTATATGCTCTCTTTTCTAGTTGAACAGGTATAACCGTAACCTACTGTGTAACGTAAGCTCCCCGTCAATCAACACAGCCCAACAAAATTCAAATCATCAATAACTCATGATGCACGTTTTTAACATGCAATTACAATCACCAATGCAAAATCTCACCAAAAACGCTGCGAGCGGTAAGTGAATCATACTTAGCTTTCATTATACGCACAATAGATTTCCACGTTGACGAAGATGCTGCTAAATAACTTACCTTCACAACTGCGCATAGCAGGACAAGAGGACACGACAAGTAGCTTCTTCAAATCGCTGAACCGTTACTGCATTTGAAATTTCTTTGGCCAGACATAGAAGACGGGTCTTATCAAAGATTGTCATGTTTCCTGAAGACTCGATTCGTCACACGCTGAAAAGAAGGCCATATATATTTCATAATTCTGCTTGTTTCATAATTTCTGTTTGTAGTGCAAACATGGCTAAGGTATGTAAATATAATATATATATATATATATATATATATATATATATATATATATATATATATATATATATATATATATATATAAATAATTATATATATATTACTTATATATGCGTGTCTGTGTACACACACACACACATACATTATATATATAATATACATATATATATATTGTATATACATCACTGCTTTGTATTATAAATTCAAACCTATTCATACAGTATATCCATCACAGAATTATAAACCGTCTTTGATGTGACTTACAATTCAAATTCCAACAAGTCCAGAGTCACTTCGACGATTCAAGTGCCAGATGACACTTGTGCAATACCAGACCTCCAAGAGAAAAATGAGACAAGGGAAAATGTTATCAGAATAAAGACCATGGGGTAAATTCTTGATATTAATGAAAATATGTTATAAAGGCCTGGATATTCTTCGAGTTACATTGATATTACGGAATAGCAGATCATTTGTGAGCTAATTTCTGACCTATAAACTATTTACTCAGCAAATAATACAAGTCTAGTGCAAGATTTAAACTGCTTGTGGAACTGTAGAGAAGATTGCCAAGCTTGTAAAGACTGGAACTTTAAAACGTCATGAAAGTTAAGACTGAGACTTTGTGCAGTCTCCTGTAAAATAAGTTTTTCTTAAGGATAAAGGTACTTAAGTCAAATAGATCACAGTATATATAACAGTTCTTGGCTGACATTTGAAGGTGCTTAGTTAAATGGAGCATCTTTATAAAACCCAGCAGGCTTCTTCACAGTTCTTGTCTGGTTATATACTTCAACAAATCTCTCCATATTTATCCTAAGTTCATCTTCTCAGCTGAAGGGCCTCGGGCTAGAATTCTAAATCTCTGAATTACCAAGTTAAAGTGTACGTACTTTTTTTAAACGACTGAATCGTTTGACATGGCAAAAATAACTGAACTTCAATACTTTGGAGTGAAATCTATGGGTTGAATAAACGCAAAACAGATCTCTGAGGTAAAATGTGTTCCGAGGACTGACAACCGGACACTGGATTTTCTGGCCTCCTGCCGTCTGATACAAGATCAGCTCAACATATAAAAAAAAGGGGAGAAAATCGTGATTAACTTTGAACAAGGACAGATCACTTGCCTTCGTGGAATCCTTTGCCGATGATGACGATGAGAAAATAACGCTTTCCAGAAAGACAAAAAGAGGAACTCTTGTAATTAGTTAATTAAACTGAAACTGGGACTTCGGGTATTCAGTTCACAGAAAGGCTCTTAGCACAATTAAAACCGAGAGAAAAATGAGAAACTGTGATGCAGAACTGAAGGTTCATACGGTAAAACACCTAGAAGTCATCTGACGAAAGCTTTAATTCAGTGACTGTAAGAGTATGTAACCGAGATTACATACACACACACACACACACACACAAACATATACACATGCATATATCCATATATTTATATGTTATATATTTATATATATGTGTGTGTATGTGTTTATGTGTATGTGTCAAGATAGAGAGAGAGAGAGAGAGAGAGAGAGAGAGAGAGAGAGAGAGAGAGAGAGAGAGAGAGAGAGAGACAATACCTCACAGCATCAATCACCTTGATCACGCTGCGAGGCCCAAGACCCAGACGATAAATATCGAGTTTTCAAGACAGACTAATCCCTCTTAAAGTAAACGAACAGGCGACAAGAGAGGGAATTTATCGCTTTCTTTAAGTGAAATACAACGGATCGCAACAGGATTTTCCCAATGAGAAAGAAAAGAAGAGGGGGGAAAAGAAGAAGAAAGAAGCAAGAGTCTATGTATGTAGGTTCTAACGGAATGCGAATATAATTTTCATTCAATGTATAAAAGACATCGCATTTAAGCCGACTACTTCGTATAACTGTTTAGTGATCAGAGCTACAGGAGTTTCACCGCGCGCATTGTTCTGTGAGCGATTATTTCTAACTTTAACTGCTTTTCATTCTTTCACTGAATTTTTTTTTTTCTAAATCAAAACGTCCTATTTATCTTTCTGGATAGCATGTGTTTTGTACCATGTGCTATTGGGGTATAGAAAAAGGATAATAACAGGTTCATATAAGAGAGAACAAAGAAAACATTGAAACAAGTCATACACAAAAATTTTCCAAGGAAATGACAGGCATAATAAACATTAAAAATAAAATGTACGTGAAAAAAACATTAATATAATATGGAATCATAGCACCAAAAACACATTTTCAAAAATAAATTTTCAACTGTGGTAACAGCATGCAACATGAACCCAGTGTTATACATGCAACCAAAGCCATTTATATTTCATTCAAAGTTATTCAACCCGACACTAGAAAACAAAAATGCATTTCCAACCTTTTCAAAATCACGGGCTGTTTAAATTTTGCCCAAATTCATTACCTCGTACACATAACAGTATACAAATACAAGCCCATATAAGGCATACATGTTCTAATGAATCTATGTTCATTGAGAAACACGGAGAATAAAGCTTTATATTCATAGACAAGAAAGAGGCGACTGAACGCAACTATGTTCTTAGACGAATGAGATGAGTGAACGCATTTATGTTCTCAGACGGATGAGATAAGTGAACGCATTTGTGTTCTCAGACGAATGGGATGAGTGAACGCATTTGTGTTCTTAGACGAATGAGGTTAGCGAACGCACCAATGACCGCAGGCCAGTGAGACTGATGAATAATTGCATTTACATTCAGGCAAGAAAATGGTAGCCGAAAATAACTGTGTTTATGAACGTGAGTAGTAATTGGCAACAAAACAACTGAACTCAATTGTTTTCCTGAACGCGCTGAGATGACAGCGAGCACGCTACGTAGACGACTGACAGGAATGAACGTATTTACGCACAGGGTTTAACGAGAGGACTCAATGCATTTAATGGGGTGGGCGGGGAGAATGAACGCATAAATGTTCATGGGCATATGAAAGAACTGAACGCATGTGCTTTTCGATAATTGAGATGACTGAACGCAGCTAGCCTAAGCTCGCGGGCAAATTAGATGAAAGGCACCAATTTCAATGATAAGATGGATGAACGAATCTACGCTTATGGGAGAATGTGATGAAAATGTCGTGACTGAACGCACCCGCACCCTTCAATGAATAAAGCGAATGAACGCACCTAATTGCATACGAATGAAGCCCAATGCATATTTCGGTCCTTTCATAAAAACAACCTAATTCCATGGACGAAACAACGCGGCCGGTGGTAATCAAAACTAAGAGAGCTGTAGGCAACAGAACTAAACAAGTAATAAATGCGCCGAAGTTTCTTCGGCGCAATCGAGTTTTCTGTACAGCCGCTACAGCGTATAATCAAGGCCACCGGAAATAGATCTCTCTTTCGGTGGTCTCGGTATAATGCTGTATGAACCGCAGCCCATGAAACTTTAACCATGGCCCGGTGGTGGCCTTTCCTATATCGTTGCCAGAAGCACGATCATGGCTGAATTTAACCTTAAATAAAATCAAAACTACTGAGGCTAGAGGACTGGAATTTTGTATTTTTGATAATTGGAGGGTGGATGATCAACATACCAATTTTCAGCATTCTAGCCTGAGTAGTTTTTAAGTTCTGAGGACGGACATAAAAAAGTGCGGACGGACAGACAAAGCCTGCACAGTTTTCTTTTCAGAAAACTAAAAGCACGACAACACCTGGAAGAAAGGTTACATATGAGATACCCCAATAGCACAGCGGTACAAAACGACTCACCTGATGAAGACATGGTCTGAAAAAGAAAAATACAAAAGGAAATTAGAATGGGTGAATCTGAACCTTAATGAATAAGGCATTATAAGTAAAGTCTTTCACATACGTGAATTACTCTTCGTCCTTAATATCATATTATGGAATTCCGATACAAAATACAAGTAAACAAAACCAACATAAATGGAAACTTCCGCATTACTTTTTACACCTGACCACTGCCAGGATCATAATGAATATCCCCCTAAGGGCGGTAGTGCTGTCAGTGCACCTCATGCGGTGCAATGTAGGCATTACTTAAGGTTCATTGCAGCGTCCCTTCTCGGCCCCAAGCTGCAACCTCTTTCATTCCTTTTTACTGTGCCTCCGTTCATATTCTCTTTCTTCCATCTTACTGCCCACCCTCTCCTAACAACTGATTCATAGTGCAACTGCTTTGAGGTATTCCTCCTGTTACACCTGTCAAACTTTTTCACTGTCAATTTCCGTTTCAGCGCTGAATGGCCTTAGTTGCCCCAGTCTTTGGTATGTGTGCCTAAATCTATAAATTATAATATCAGCAAAGACACAACAGAATGTAAAAAATAAATGATAAAATTATCAAGTTTAATTATGAAAGCTATATTTAATCTTAAAAGGGTACATCCTTAACCAATGAATTATTAATAACAAACATCTAGGGCTTTTCACCACTGCCAAGCTCGGTCACATAATGATTAGCTATTCAGTTTGCAGAATCATCAGCCATTATTCTTAGATTCAATTCAGCAGCAAAGACGATAAACCAAAATAGTAATCATTCATTAAGACAGCATACTAACCGACAGTAAACACCACTATCATCATCATTAGATTAAAATAGACGAAAAGTCTCTAACTGGCCTCTTCATCAAATTTATATTGCCTTAAGAGATACCGGCCAATGAGATTTAGCTACAGCCAATCAAGTT
>JANJGK010004959.1:22500-32500 GCA_039081455.1 Macrobrachium rosenbergii
TGTAAAATTTAACAACAAATAACACAGGATTATGGAGAATTTAACATCAAATAAAACAGGATTATGTACAATTTAACAACATATAACACAGGATTATGGAGAATTTAACATCAAATAACACAGGATTATGTAAAATTTAACAACAAATAACACTGGATTATGTAGAATTTAACAGAGTTTCTTTTCAAATTATTATTTACTACTTCCTGAGGCAAATGCTCAAGAACTTGGGTCTTGGTAACCCGTTTGCCAGGTTCAAGGGCTTGGAATTGGGACTGGAATATAGAATTTAGGCCAGAGGCCAACAGCTAGCACCTAAGAGGTCATTCAGCGCTGAAAGTGAAACTGACAGTAAGAAAGTTTGAAAGGAAAATGAGGAGGAGAGGGTGGAAAGTTGGGTGGAAGAAAGCGAATATGAACGGAGGTAGAGTAAACGGAATGAAAGAGGTTGCAGCTAGGGGCCGAAGGGAAGCTACAAAGAGCCTTAAGTAATGCCTGCAGTGCACCACGGGAAGGTTCAAAGGCTTGGCTTTTATCAGATATTCGATAAAAGTATGTCCATATACCTTTATACATAGAATAGACGAGTTTTTTTTCCCGCACAGGAACACCTGGTAGCTTTCCAACAATCTGCATAGCAAACAAGGACATTGGTTATTGTTGTTAGTGCTTAAAGCTACTTACCGGGTCTTCAGAACTGCAGCTGAACAAGGGCTCTCTGAATTCGTGGTAGCTGTAGCAGTCGAATTGATGACAGCCCTGAAACAGAACAGATAAAAGTAAATCGTACTGAATTTTGGAGCCTGTACAAGAAATACACAGAAATTAGCATTTTTTTTTTCAACATGCATGCATACGCCATACAAAAATCAAGATACTACTGAAGCAATATATATGGGAAGCTGAACGGACTAGCAAGATAGCCGGTTTAGACCCCAGGCAGAGGCAAACTGATTTGGGTATGTTTAGTAAAAATCTCATAAGCCTCTGTTAGCCTAAGCACCTAATTCTACGCCTGGTGTTGATTCCACTATTGATAGTAGCGACAGTAATATATATATATATATATATATATATATATATATATATATATATATATATATATATATAATATAATTTATATATATACATATATATACACACATATATATATATATACAGTATGTATATATACACTCAACACACAATCACGTGTGGAACAGAAATAAATTTCTGACCCACATCAGGATCGAACCCAGGTCTTTCAGTGGGCAGCGCCTTTGCCTTTCAACTGAAAGACCTGGGTTCGATCATGATGTGAGTCAGAAATTTACATATATATATATATATATATATATATATATATATATATATATACTATATATATATGTATGTATGTATATACGGTATATATACCGTGTACATTTATTTAGCTACGACGGCTTATTAAATATCACTGAATCATACCATTACATTTCTGTGTCTTTCACATAGCCAGGCAGAACAACAGTCGCGAACGCTGAAATATACACAAAGCATATACACACAAACGTAAGTATACCTGTGAATAAAAAGTCAGGCACGAGAGTGTCAAAGCAACACCCAACTATCACTAATGACCCAATTCGCACTGGGTCGTTAGACAGACATAACAGCAAGCAGCCCCAAATCGAACATCAGGTATGGATGCAATTCAGCCAAGAGCTTTAGAGGCGAGAGAGAGAGAGAGAGAGAGAGAGAGAGAGAGAGAGAGAGAGAGAGAGAGAGAGAGAGAGAGAGAGAGGGTCGAAATGCGAACGGAGTAAAACACGCGCTAATTCATTTAAAGACTATTCATTACATTCGGCGAAATTTTCCAAAAACTCTTAATTGAAAGGGCACGGCGAAGATCCGCCTAAAATTCTTCCGTGTTTTAAATTAGCTTTCGAATACCAATTACCGGTCCATTTATGAATAGTAATTAGATTAGACTAAAGGTAAAGAGGGGAGAAACTTGAAAAGGAACGCGTTCACCGGGTTTCTTTTTTTTTTTTTTGTTTCCCGCCTTGTAAAAAAACATTCTTCAGACCTTGAATAAGTGTTCTTCTAAAACGCGTATAGTTTGCTAATAGTCATTCGGTTTCACAGCAAAACAAAGAAACTAATCCAGCGTTATCGCCACCTACTGTATCAGACAACGCAGCAGCATATTAATGATCTCCCAACAGAACAAGTAAACGAAAAGAATAAAATTGTACGCAAAACGTAGGTGGATTATTTACATATATTGATCTGGAATTCTATCCCTTAAGCAGTTCCCTCTTTTTTTTTTTTATTCTTTACCCTAATGTAGTTCCTCATGGGACGGGTTGGCATCGTTCTCGACTAGCACTTAGCTGGGCTCGGGTTCGATTCTCCGACCGGCCAATGAAGAATTAGAGAAATTTATTTCTGGTGATAGAAATTCATTTCTCGTTATAATGTGGTTCGGATTCCACAATAAGTCGTAGGTCCCGTTGCTAGGTAACCAATTGGTTCTTAGCCACGTAAAATAAATCTAATCCTTCGGGCCAGCCCTAGGAGAGCTGTTAATCAGCTCAGTGGTCTGGTTAAACTAAGGTATACTTTTTTACCCTAATGTAGCTAAGAATTGGAATTGGAATACAAAATTTAGATCAAAGGCCAAACGCTGGGATCTATGAGGGCATTCAGAACTGAAAAGGAAACATAAAGTTGAGGGTTGAAAGGTGTGAGAAGTGCACTATGAAACATTTGTTGGAAGAGAATATGAACAGAGGTACATTAAAAGGGATGAAAGGGGTTGCAATTAGGGGCCGAAGAGACGCTCCAAAAAAACTCAAATAATGCCTACAGTGCACCGCGTGAGGTGCAATGATGACACTACCACTCTAAAGGGATACACTATTCAAAACAGATTCAAAATTTAAGTTTCTATTTACTGACCCCAAGAAAATCTTGACCATTAAAATAGGACTATACAATCTAGGCCTAAGGTCAAGCGCCGGGACCTATACGGTCATTCAGCGCTGAAAATAATGTTAAAACAATTCTTACGACATGGTGGAAAGAAGGATGGAAGATGGAGAATATGAACGGAGGTACGAAAGGGGTTGCAGCTAGGGGGCCGAAGGGACGCTGCAAAGTTAAATATAAATGGTGACAATTTTTTCGTCATAAACATGAATTTGGTATTTTAAGATGCACAAAAAAATTACAAATCTTGTCAATATGAGGTTCTACAATAACCTACCCATATATAAATAATATACAGTGATTAATCTTACATCCGTATTGGAGTTATTCTTCCTCGTTTAGACCTTTAACGCCTGTCACGAAATTCAAAAGACAGCGTTTTACAAATTAGAAATTTGGATGGTAGAACGAAAGATCCCAAGCACCATCTGTGTCACTACAAGAGTCACCATCACCCCTGAACAAACAGGCCATCCAACACCCACCCTACACCCACCCACCCACCCCCTCCCTTTCACAAAAAATACATTTCGGTAAAGAAAGATTCACAGATTTCGAGTGCAAATGATCTAAGAGATTTCTGTTCATTATGCATGGTTTAATCACAATAAAAGCTTATACAACATACATTAGCACATCTACAATACTTGACGTGATTTCCTTGTAGAATGAAAGCTAAGGAAACTTATTGTTATACCTATTATTATTATTATTATTATTATTATTATTATTATTATTATTATTATTACTACAGTACAACCGACCAGGTACAACTGCAAGAGACAGTTAGTCCTTGCTTTTTGGCTGCTGGCCATATTTTCTTACATACGTACACCTGACGGTGGGCTTACACGCCCAGGAAATGTTAATGGTAAGCACACTTGCCCATATATGAGTGAAGGTCCTTGCATGGTTGAAGATAGGCAAACATGCCTATGCAACATCAGACGGTGGCATATAGGCCTATGCCTATAAATACCTGAAGTACTGAAATTAAGTGCATACGGTATGTCCATGCATAATTAAACTGCTGAAGAATACATACATGCGGATACATGGATGAATAGGGGCACAAGTACCCCAGCATGTTGAATAGTAGGTATATATATACCAAGAGTGGTTGAACTTGGAGGTGCCCATAGCATGCTCATACATGCCCATGCATGATTTTAATGGTGAAAGTGGACTTATATGCACATGAGCTGATGAATGTTGGTACTCACGTCCATACATGATAAGCAGTCATTGTGTTCATGTACTTGAACGTAGACATGCATGTCCATGTATACACGTCAATGTATAGCAAGTGGACGTGCAAGTTATGTCATCGGATGTTACGCTGAACATCATGTCTTAAAAACGATGTTCTTGCCAAGCGTAAAGCAAGCAGGCTATACAATAATAACGAATTCCACGGAAAACCAGCATGGCAATTATCAATGAACCTAAGGCTCGAAATAATAATTAGATTTATGTTAGTCTGTAAGTCTACGGTAGAAAAAAACTCAGTACGATATAAGTTTTCGAAGCATGTTACGTAAGCCCATCATAACATCACCAGAAGCCGAGAGATAAAGTATATGCAACCTTGTTCCTGGATTACGCTATATACTTAAACTTTACGGTCACAGATGATTAACCCTTACACCGTGAATGGTATAATGTATGTAAGAGAACCAACGTATTACTCGTCAAGTTTCTATAAAGTTCTATACAAACTCGGGCTCAACAGCTCCTTGCCAGAAGTCTTTTAAAATGATATCCAGTCTTAGGCCTATATTGTAAACGACCCGAATAAATGAAAGTAAACATCATCATTAATGTAAATATCTTCACTCTCCCATATCTTGTATAAACACGTGGCCATTTTGCCCTTTTTTACGCCAAAAATAGGTCTAATAAAAAAAAATATACGGGAGACCTTACCTAGCACGCTTAGGTCTAGGCCTAATCCACATTCAACATTCAAACCTACACGAGATCTAAACAGTCAGCCCTTATCTCCCGTATTTTTCACGCAACAAAAATTTGCTATTTCAATCTGGTTCTACAAAGAACCGAAAAGTTAATAAGATAGGTAACATATATCTATCAACAACATATATCAGTATTTCAACATCACCGGAAAAAAATGCTAGAATGTAAGACATCGAAAGGGATGGCTTCATAAAAAAAAACTTTCCCGTGTTACTCAAATGTCGAAGAATGAAACTCACAGAAACGAGGCTGCTTTCTAGACAGAGTTTTGTCATCAGTTGATAGTAACCACTTTTTAAGGAAGACTAAAACAAGCAGAGGAACTCGAAAGGCGTTGGAGATCACACATCGCCGCCATCCTCACCCCCGCGAGATAATGCATCCACAGATTAATGAAGTTTCAAATAAAAAAAAATGAGGGCTGGGGCCCGTGGCTTTGAAGAATAAGTAATAAGAAGATAATTAATGTCTTATTTGACAGCAAGCTGAAAAGTAATTCAAAAGTTTTATTCTTTATATTCAGGATATGATTAAGTGGCTCGCTTGACTTTGTGGATGACGCTGGAGCTGATATAAAGCACACAAGGGCTTTTGGATTTCCTAGTGTAAGTTTAAATTTTGGTCAGTGAAAAATCTAGCCCCTACCCAAACACGTCCATAAGCAGTTAATTGCATATTACTAACTGAAATCAAAGGAATATTATCCCTTATATAATTTTTTTTCCCAAAATGTCAGCAACCAATGTTCTTGACTCGTCGGAAAACCGGTATCACCAACTGTCATGCAGTTGTCGTACGGTAAGTTCTTAATTTCACTCATTGTAATTCACTAAGTACTGTGATTAAATATGATAATGACACGCAGTGAATCATATAATGTTTTAAAAGACAAGGGAATGTCGGTAATTGTGCTTTCCCCTCCAAAAAGAAAAAAAAACACTTGAGATAGTGATCTGAGCACTAAACGGTAACTCTAGCACGGAGACCGAATCAACATGGCAGCCACGTTACAATAGTGCCGTAACATGGGATGATGGTTGATTGATCTCCATCACCTGGCGTACAAACTACCAGCGTCACCGACATCAGAGACGACGGAAAACCACCATCATCATCGTCAGTATCATCAAGGCAGCCACTACTACTAGCATTATTACCGTCGCAAATATCAAGAGTAACACTATTTATACTTTAACACCATTACGTACAACATAATCCCTTTGTTCTCAAGGCTCCCACTGCTGTCACCATCATACTGTCATTATCATAGATATGATCAACGCTATCCTATGTCACCGTCATCATACACACTATTAGCAGTATCAATGTTACTACTGGAAATGAAACTGTCATTAGCTTTTACTGCTGCCTCTTTCAGTCCATTTATCGCCATCATTTACACAGCCTATGTGATTATTATTAATAATATCTTTACTTTATATGTATATACAGTATATATATATATATATATATATATATATATATATATATATATATATATATATATATATATATATATATTTATTTATTTGATCACTCGTTTGTTAGGCTAAGGCTACGGTTACTATGGATGCGATTTCTGACGAATATTTGTTCTGACGAGTTCTGACGAATTCGAAGAAAAAACAAAGGCATGCATTCCAATGAGAGTGTTTACAGTGGCAGCAACGAACACGTCAGAACACGTACGAAGTCGTCAGAACCATTTGAGCGTTCAAACAAGTTTGATTTTTTCATGGGACCTGCGTCTGTTTTTGGTATTTTTGTGCATTGAATTTAGATTGATTTTATTATTCCACCATGGATAACGATAAATTGATTAGCCTTGTGTACGAGAACAGGTGTTTGTGGGTTATGTGAGACAAAAATTACCATAACAGAGATATTTCTTGGCAAAAGTGGGAGAAGATTGCTACAGAACTCAACACTAGCAGTAAGTACAATTTTTTTTATTTTGATGTGGGGTTAACATTTTAAGCAATTAAAAACTAATTGGGACATAATTTACTATTACAGAATTTCTTGCATATTACTTGCTGTAATTAACGGTAAATGATGTATGATATAATTAATTATATATGTTTTTAGTAAAGAACTAGATAACTTTGCGGACTTTCAAGAAAAAAATATTGCTCAAGTTCATCCATCTTTGCTGGGCGGCAGAAACGTAATGACTATCAGAATATCAGAAAACGCATACAGTGTAACCACCTTGTTCTGACGAGGGTTTCTGACGTATTCGTCAGAAGACATTTTCGTCAGAATTCGCATCCATAGTAACCGTAGCCTAAGCCATCGATCTCATTCACGACCGTACAACAACGACGAAATATAATAATAATATTAATTATAAAATACCTTACCTCTTAACAGTTTAAGTTCCAATTTTACACCATTTCATTTTACTGTTCACGGAACACGCCTATGAATATATATGAAGACTGAAAACTCAGACAGATCACGATTCGAGTACACTGGAATGAAACACACTGCGAAATGAAGGCGATTGAATGGAACACCACGGCGCCCGAGGAACGTTTGAACAAGCAGTTCTGACAGTTAAAGTTGTTAATGAAATTAAGTCGTCTTGTTGTTATACTGTTACTCCGGATACTCTTCTTCATAATGTCTGCCAGATTCGATGTAGCGTCGACAAGGGGAATGTGTTAGCAGATTTACGTACGTAAAAATATATAAACTGGGGTTTTTTATCCACGATTCAGCAGTTAAAATGTCTCCGTAAGGAACCAGCGCCGAAGGTTCTTTGGCAGCGTCCCTTCTATGGCCCCTAGCTGCAACCCTTTTCGTTCCTTTTACTGCACCTCCATTCATTTTCTCACTCTTCCATCTTCCTATCCATCTTCACCTAACAATTATTTCACGATTCAACTGTTGATGTTGTTTTCATCGCTTTATATCCAAAACATCACTTGTAAAGCTTGCGTAAATAAGAAAAGTGACTGGGCAGTTCGGTTGTTTAGCTTTCGAAACTAATGGGCGCTCTAGGACGCCAGGCTGGGTTCCTAAGAGGCTCGCTTAGGAGACGCCTTGTCCCCTGAACGATTCAATGGGAGGCGTCCCATTGAAGAGACGTGTGTAATTTGTTAGTGTAGTGATATTTTAGTGACAGTTGTTAGTGTCCGCTTTCGTGTCTTAAGGTGCATACACACTGCGCTGATGTGAACGCCTGTTCCAGATTTTTTGCTAACACGTGTTAACACGTCATATGGCGTGTTAACACGAAACAACATCAGCGCAGTGTGTATGAGGCGTCCTCATAATGAAGTTCACACTGGTCTGATATGTCGCGTAGACTGCTTAGGTGACTATTATTCTTGTATTAACTTTTATTACTTGCCATTGTAGTTATATCATGAATTTATAAAAAAAAAAAAATGGTATTTTGTTGGTAGCATATTACTTGGCGTGATATATATACCTTGTCAATGAACTTAATTAAGTTTTTGGTCGAAAATAATTATTTTATGACTTACGGAAACGTTTGAAATAAGTAAACCTTGTCTATGAACTTACTTAAGTTTTCGGTCGAAAATAATGATTTTATCTTGAATTACGGAAACGTTTGAATTAAGTGAACCTTGTCTATGAACTTACTTAAGTTTTCGGTCGAAAATAATTATTTTATCTTGAATTAAGGAAACGTTTGAATTAAGTGAACCCAGTTTAGAGAGTATATTCAACCGGTTACCACTTAAACAGGGAATAAATTATTATCGTAATGAGATTGAACTTGTGTTTTTTTACTTTTTACATATTTCATTTATTTTCCTGTTTTAATGATTTTTAATGATTTTTGTCTTAAATATTAAATGTTTTTTTAGGTGATTTTACTCAAATTTCTATTGTTTTTTTAACGGATTTATTTATATAATTGTACATTAAACCTTATTGGGCCTGTGATAACCTGGATAGTTAATTATGTACCTGGTAGTTACTAGACTGTGGTTGGTTGTTCATTAAACCTTCTTTACCTATGATGACCTGAATAGCGAATTACGTACCTGTGAGTTACTAGACTGTGGTGGTTTTAGATTAAACCTTATTAGGCCTATGATGAAACGGATAGTGAATTATGTACCTGGTAGTTCTAGACTGTAGTGAGTTGTACATTAAACCTTAGTCGGCCTATGATGACCTGGATAATGAATTATGTACCTGGTAGTTACTAGACTGTGGTGGGTTTACATTAAACTTTATTGGGCCTATGGTGACCTGGATAGTGAATTATGTACCTGGTTGTTCTAGACTGTGGTGGGTTTACATTAAACCTTATTGGGTCTGTGATGACTTGGATAGTGAATTGTGTACCTGGCAATTACTAGACTGTGATGGACTGTTCATTAAACCTTATTGGGCCAACAATGACCTGGATAATGAATTATGAACCTGGTAGTTCCTGCTAGACTGTGGTGGGTTGTTCATTAAATCTTCTTGGTCTATGATGACCTGGATAGTGAATTATGTACCTGGTGGTTGCTAGACTGTGGTGGGTTGTACATTAAACCATATTAGGCCCATGATTACCTGGATAGTGACTTAGTACCTGGTAGTTATTAGACTGTGGTGAGTTGTGGGAGTTGTACATTAAACATTATTGTCCCGTGATGCCCTAGATGGTGAATTATGTACCTGGTAGTTCTAGACTGTGGTGGGTTTAGATTAGGCCTTATTGGGCCTATGATGACCTGGATAATGAAATACGTACCTGGTAGTTATTAGACTGCGATGGGTTGTAGTCCGTTGGCTGAGGACATCAAAAAATAATTTTCAAGACCCAGAATGGCAAGGCCTTAAACCACCATTCACCCTAAACGTTATATATATATATATATATATATATATATATATATATATATATATATATATATATATATATATATATATATATATATATACATAAATTAAGTTCAATCATTGTTCATTGTCTGCCCAAGAATTTAATACAGAATTAAATGACATTTAGCTTAGAATATTATCGTAAACGTGTAATGGGCTTTATTATTATTATTATTATTATTATTATTATTATTATTATTATTATTATTATTAT
>JANJGK010004959.1:37500-42500 GCA_039081455.1 Macrobrachium rosenbergii
TTATTATTATTATTATTATTATTATTATTATTATTATTTGCTGAATCGAAAATAGCGGGTAACGAAATATCTAGGTAATTTTCACCAAGCTATTACTGCATATTTTGAAATCATGTAAAACTTCTATTCTACTACAAAATACAGGCAGCCACCTTAAATTTACAGAACAGCTGAAATTGTCGCGTTTTGAGAATGTTCCCAGAAATTCAAAATGATTTTGGATATTAATATTATTAGTATTAATATTATTCAGAAGATAAGCCTTATTCATATGGGACAAGCCCACAACGGCCATTATCTTGAAATTCAAGCTTCCAAAGAATATTATGGTGTTCATCTGAGAGAAATTGCGGAAAATAATACGAAATACAGAAAATACAAATACATAAGTTCACGTTGAATTGTTTTAGGTTAGCAATGCATTGCATCTTCGCTTGAACCTTTGAGGTTCTAAGAAATCTCAGTGCTGATGTTTTGTTGTCCAGCTCACCTTGTTGATTAAAATCCTTTGAAATTATCATCATTGATATTTTTTAAAAATAAAAATCGACAGTTATATAGCAAATTGTGTTAATATTTAAAAGATAAGACATATTAAATACAATTCACTGTATAATTGTGCATTATTGTTACATAACAGTGTTCCACGAGATTGTGAATTTTTTAGCAATATATAATTTTAATCATATAACTTTAAAAATCGACAGTTATACTGTATAGCAAATTGTATTAATGTTTAAAAGATAACACATATTAAATACAATTCACTGTATAATTGTGCATTATTGTTACATAACAGTGTTTCACGAGATTGTGAATTTTTTAGCAATATATAATTTTAATCATACAATTTTAAAAATCGACAGTTATACTGTATAGCAAATTGTATTAATGTTTAAAAGATAACACATATTAAATACAATTCACTATATAACTGTGCATTTTTATTGCATAAGTGTTTCACGAGATTGTGAATTTCTCGACAATGATGCTATTACAGTTATCGAAACATCTTTCGTTGTTTTGTGCAGAGAGGAGCTTAATTTCCTTTCACGGAGGCATCGGGAATAAAAATGAGTACATTCGAGCCTGGAGCCTTAATTCCCAGATTTACCGGTAAGACAACGGGCGGGTGGTGCAATCCTTGGTGCAATCCACGCCGAAATCCCCCTAAATGAATTTAAGTCGGTAATGGAATCAGAGAGGGGGGACAAGATACGTCGGAATTAGGAAGTCCACTTTATATTGTTGTGTTTTAAGAGGCGGATTATCATAGCTGAAAATTGGTAGTTATTTTAAGATTACTTTTTCCTTCTTGTCGATATATATTTTTTTAATTTACGGTGATAAGTTTATGATTGTGTTATATAGTACGCTGGAAGTGTAATTTCAAAGATATTTCCGGAATCATGAAAGAGAACTTTTTTATCTTTTTTTCTGCAAAATACTAATATTAATATAAAATGAATGACCTCTTAGGTCCCAGTGCTTGGCCTTTGGCCAAAATTCTGTTTTCATTTCAATTCAGTACTTTAAGGGGGGTGATATTGCAATAGTAATCATAACAAAATTAGGTCTATTATATTGAGTTTAACTAGTCATGTCAACATTGAGTTTATTATGGGTCTCTATAAGTAAATCAGAAAGATCAATTCAAGTTTATTAATTGACCTATTATTGGTTCTCTCTCTCTCTCTCTCTCTCTCTCTCTCTCTCTCTCTCTCTCTCTCTCTCTCTCTCACACACACATTATATATATATATATATATATATATATATATATATATATATATATATATATATATATATATATATATTTATATATATATATATATGTATGTATATATATTATATATATAATGTTTTATATATATATATATATATATATATATATATATATATATATATATATATATATATATATATATATATATACTAAATATATATACACATTCACACACGATCAAGAGTTCATGGAAAGGCGTTTCTATTTTCATATAAGCCTATGAATTATTCCCCTTATTTATTCACGTATTTGCCCGATATATATATATATAAAGCGTTGGGTCACGCAGCAGGAAGCGAAAGAATCCTTGCAGCATTATTTTTGCGAGTTATCTTCCCCTCGCTGACCGTAAACGCATCCAGCATTTGAAAGCTTTTCTCTATATTCCCACACCCGGCCTTCACGTCCCATTCATAAAATTAGAGACTTTAGGGTCATTTAGCATCCAGTTTCAACTATCCACATCTCTGGCCTCCTCCTGTTTCACGCTCCTCTCTCTCCAAACATTGCGAGGCAGCTGGGAGAGAGAGAGAGAGAGAGAGAGAGAGAGAGGAGTGGTAGATGTAGGTATTTCATGGTATTCTCTGAATTGGTTTATGAGAGAGTTAGAGAAAGAGATTTCAGTGCATTTTCATGGGTGGCTTGAGAGAGAGAGAGAGAGAGAGAGAGGAGAGAGAGAGAGAGAGAGAGAGAGAGAGAGAGAGAGAGAGAGAAAGGGAGAGAGAGAGAGGAGTGGTAGATGTAGGTATTTCATGGTATTCTCTGAACTGGTTTATGAGAGAGTTAGAGAAAGAGATTTCAGTGCATTTTCATGGGTGGCTTGAGAGAGAGAGAGAGAGAGAGAGAGAGAGAGAGAGAGAGAGAGAGAGAGAGAGAGAGAGATGGGGGCGGTCAGGTGATGGAGAACAACCTCTTTCCCCACTATCGGACTTCCTCCTCCTCCTCCTCCTCCTCCTCCTCCTCCTCCTCCTCCTCCTCCTCCTCCTCCTCCTCCTCCTCCTCCTCCTCCAAAATGTAAATTTCCTCTTGGAAGTGTCAGATTTCAACCCCAGTGTTTGTGTACATTATGAAAAGAATATTAAGCAGGGAGGCTGCTTGACCCAAGGTGTCAAATGTCAGTCTTTTGTGGTGGCTGGAGTGCCACCTGCATTTTCTATGGAGGCCCACGAGTTTAATGCACTAATGTGTATGTGGGAAAGCTTTTATGTGTTATGTGCTCTTTCTTTTTCGTGTTCGTCTCATTATTGTCACTCTAATTTCGTCATCTTCCGTTTACTCCTCAAAAGAAGTTTGATGATTATATGTTATAAGTTACAGCAGTATAAGTTACAAGCTACAGAAGTAGTATTTATGAAAGTAGTAATGATGGGGATGGTAAAGGATGGCAGTATTAACAACATTGCTTCATGCGGCCTTTACAGTTTAGAATTATTACATCGAAAATCAGTAACCCTATATATATATATATATATATATATATATATATATATATATATATATATATATATATATATAGATAGATAGATAGATATGTATACTTTACATGATGAAAAAATTTAAAGGAGATACAGGAAAATTTTTCTGAGTACTTCAGAGTTTTCCTGGGCAGCACTGGGTTGGTCTGCTAGCATATGTATATGTATGTATATATATATATATATATATATATATATATATATATATATATATACATACATATATATATATATATATATATATATATATATATATACATATATATATATACATAATCTTCGAAGATGATGATTACTAAGGGATTCAGACCCGATGAAACACGGTTTTTCGTCAACAACTTTTTATCAAAGCATCGGATAAAGGTGAAAGTTGGCAATTGTATATTTTATAACTCTACCTAATTTTTGCAAGTATTATTTAATACCTAAGTTCGGTAGCTTTGATATTTATAGAGTAAAATGAAGTCGCCGATGCCGGAACCGAGAAAATCACAGACAAGGATCCTAAACCAATTCGTTACGTAAACATAATATGACGTCATGAGGCTCCGCCCATCCACCAGGTCGGCGGTGAATGGATATGCTTACACAGTGTAGGCTTCAACAAATTCGATAATGGCCAGCAGGATATGGAATTGTCCCCGTGCTTGCAAAACTGCATGTGTTCTATGGCTTGCCACTTTGCATACAAGCGAGAAGACCTGTGGCAAGATTTACTATATCATGAATTGGTAATTATTTCTATAATGGGTAATAGTTACTTGGCAACATTCATCTCTTGTTGCAGCAAATAGAAGGCTATATGTCAGGGCAGAGTCACAGCGAAGAGACGTTGTCCCCAGTGTAAACTTCTCTCCACTGTGGGTGGAGCCTCATGACGTCATAGGTTAACTTCACTATTATGTTCAAAACCCTTACCGGCGATTTTGATGGCTCTGGCATAGGAAACAGACTTTTACTCTGATAAGTACCAGAACTATTGAGCTTAGGTACTAAATAATACTTATAAAAATTAGGTAGGGTTATAAAATATACTCTTGCCAACTTTCACTTTTATCCGATGTTTTGATAAAAAGGTGTTGCCGAAAAAACCGTGTTTCATCGGCTCTGAATCCCTTTAGTAGTTAAAAAATCTTACGTTAAATACCCTTTCATGTCTTTTTTAGCCATTTGCCAATTGCATATTTCTTTCCAAGAAAAAATTATGTGTTTTCACAATGGCAATTCTAACTAAAAAAAAAAATAGAAAAAAGGCAGAACTTCAGATTCCTAACTTTCCATTTCTGCGCTCATGTCGGGACCTTTGATTGAGAAATTCCGAGTTTTTGGAAGATGCCTCGCAAGCAGAATTCGAGAATTAGTTTACCTTGATTGCAACTCTTGTTCTCGTTTCCAGCACATTCTAAGCAGCCAGCGATGGATTTCATTAAGGGGACGAACATATCTCTACCGTCTTTTCCTTTTAAATTCTGGTTCAAGGCAGTATTCGCATTTGATTTAATTTTGTTATGAAATTGTTGGTAATTAGAAAGCAAAACTTTCAGGCTCTGAAAATATGGGACTTGCTGTAAACAGAATACGGTTTATATCCCACATCAAAGCACTGATTGAGAGAGAGAGAGAGAGAGAGAGAGAGAGAGAGAGAGAGAGAGAGAGAGAGAGAGAGAGAGAGAGAGAGAGAGAGAGTGGCCATCCAGAAAGCAAAACATTCAGGCTCTGAAAATATGGGACTTGCTCTA
>JANJGK010004959.1:47500-53236 GCA_039081455.1 Macrobrachium rosenbergii
AAAATAACCCCATATTCATTATTGTGGCCTTTTACTTATTATTCCCGATCACGTTATAGTGATGCACCATAGATAATGGTTGTAATGTTCGGGGAAATAGTTGGGGAATGTCAAGAATTTTTTTCTTTTTTATATTCGATTTGGCTGTACTTCTCACGACCCATTTTGTAGTTTGCTAATTTGTTGTACCTTTTATGAAATAGTTTTAATGCTACGGAATTAGTTTTTACAGAATTAGCTTTTACTTCAGAAGAATTGGTTGCATTTTTGGGATCATTTATTTTCATGAGACATAAATATGACACACAACAAGAAGTACTACATTTATCAAGTATGTTAGAAAGTAAAATAAAATATTAATTCATTATCTAACATTAATATTTAATTTTCTTCTTAATAAGATTTATTTTTTATTGCGATAGTAGTTTTCCAAAGTTGCATTAGTAAAGTCGACGAAGTACTGAAAATGTAATTTTTTCATATCATTCACTGATGCAACTTCAATAATACAATTTCCATTTTGAAGGCAAAGATGTTTTAGGACTTCAAGGGACTCATAATTAGTCCTTTTTTTTATTTTCCATTTTATCATCATTTACATAACTGCTATACCTCTGAAGATTTTTTTTTTTTTTGGGGTGATAACAATCTGACATTCTTTTTATAATTTTTCACGCTGTCAGTTGATCTAATCAAGTCTTGGAATCTGTATATAAAGGAAAAATATTTTCTGCATTTTTAAAAAATTTTTTGGTAGCTGAGTGGGTGTGTTTCGAAAAAGGTTGGTAGAGGAAAAGTATAAGGTGAAAATTTTGTCATATTCTCGACATGGCCAGGAAAAGCTGGCTGCATTAACAGTTATCTAAAAGCATTTAAACATGCATGTGTGTATGTATATATATATATACAGTATATGTATATGTATATATATATATTATATATATATATATATATATATATATATATATATATATATATATATATATATATATATATATATATATATATATTAACTTTATCACATACACAATTGTTCTGTGCATTAGTAGATTTACTAAAAGGACCTCATTCAAACTGGATGGTATCTAATGGAGTTTTTTATTCAAAAATTTACAAGCTTTCTTGGACAAACAGTCCACATTATCAAGTATCCGTACAGTACGGATACTTGATAATGTGGACTGTTTGTCCAAGAAAGCTTGTAAATTTTTGAATAAAAAACTCCATTAGATACCATCCAGTTTGAATGAGGTCCTTTTAGTATATATATATATGTTAATACAGGAAATATTTAAGGTGGAAATTAGTTCATAAATATACAGTATATATATATATATATATATATATATATATATATATATATATATATATATATATCATGTATGTATTCATGTACGTATGTATGTATCTACTCGTACACACACACACTCACTACGCACGTTTATATATATGTTATATATATATATATATATATATATATATATATATATATATATATATATATATATATATATATATATATATATATATATATATATATATATATATATATATGTGTGTGTGTGTGTGTGTGTGTGCGTGTGGGTGTATGTATATATATATAGTTCGTGTCCTTTGCTGCATTGCCCTTGAATCTTTGACAGGAATCCTATATCTGGAAATTATTTATCACCCTAATAGACGAGCATGCATTCATTATTTTGCAGTTACAAACACCAGTCGTATGTGATTGGAAATTTTTAACTAATGTCATTATGCCTTTGATGTATCAATTACATGAAAGAGAATGAAATTCGGATGAACTCAAACACACGAATAATTCTGTTCGATATCTATTTTTCCTGTTTCTTTCGACATATATTTTTTCGCTTCTTTATGACAACGTCCTTGCGTATTTATACGTACGGAGCAGAATATGAAATTCCTTTTTTGGAAAGCCATCCACGGTTCCTAACCCGCCACTCCCTCCCTGGGCAATAAAACTGCGATGCAAAATGTGGAAACAAAAACGACGAGATGAGACGAATAAAGCCAACGAAGGGAGCGAATTTCCAGTAGCGAGGGCTCAGTGTTTTCACCTTTAACGGTGGGAATTCAGCATGTAATAGCATCACTTAGTTATCGGGCGTCAAATAGCAATTACAGGGAGGGAGGCGAGGTGGAAAATTAATTTTCAAGGTAGGAGGAATGGGACTGTTAACTTAGGGAGTCCTTCCGTCCCGCGACGGCATAGCAACAATGCCGGGGATTCTTTTTTTCCGGCGGGAAGATGCTGGCGTGACAGGCATACTGAATTCCAGTTGGAAGAAGAAGAGAAAGAAGTCACTTTTGTGAGGTGTGAATTGTTACGTTTTGTTATAAATCGTTGACTTGGGATATGAAAATGTTATATAATTCCGGTGTTAGGGTCGATTACATTTCCGAACTACGAGTTTTGATGAAAGTATCAGGGCGCATTACATTACAAAATTCTTTTTTCCGGCGGGAAGATGCGATGACAGACAAACTGAATTCCAGTTAGAAGAAGAAGAAGAAGAAGAAGAAGAAGAAGAAGAAGAAGAAGAAGAAGAAGAAGAAGAAGAAGAAGCTTCAGGTCGTGAACTGACATTTTGTTATGAATCCTTACAAACCAAAAATGTTATATAACTCCGGTATTAGGGTCGGTTACAGTTCAAATCCACAAGTTTTGACGAAATAGGATGTATTTCGTTAGAAACTTATGACGTTCGTATATAAACCCGATACTGTTTCAGAAGTACAGGTTTTAATGATGAAAGTATCAGGATGTATTTGGTTAAAAAATTAAGTATGACATTCGTATACTTCAATTACTTTACTTTTCATCTCTCTGAAGTATCAATTTTACCTTAATTTTTAACCGTTTAGCAGCATTGTCTGAATTTCTTACCTGTACCCTGGGAGACTATCTACCTCCCAAGCTCCTGAAATCGAGTAGTTATTGAAGATAATATCTTTTCCTGTTCCTGGTGTCAGAAATAATTGTTGTCTTTCATTTGAGGAATATTCAGGCAACTTTTGCTTTCCTTTTTTTTTTTTTTTTTTTTTTGCAAGAAATGAGGTCACGAGCCTTGGGGCCCTTGTTCGGGATGAGTAATCTCCTGAAGAGTCGAGACACATTATCTTGTTTATCGTTATAAGGAGAAATGATTTGAAAATTACTTGGTGGACAGAGAAGAACAATATGATCCTCTTGGTTTAACACAGAAAAAAAGACCTTTCGTTATAATAATCACAACACGGACAGGACTCTTGTATTTACTCTTTGTGGCGAAAAGACTCCGGTCAGATAATTCTCGGGATTTAGAGGATGAAGGAATTATAATGCCTTCCACTAGGAGAGAATTTCCAAGTATTGTTTCTATTTGATGAATGGTGTAGAGACTAGTAAATGGTTAAGGTGTTCATTATGGAGGATTTAATTTTGTAAACAACAGTACCAGTTAAAACGGTTATCATTTTGATTAACAATATAATGCTGACAGTATTTATAACCATATTAATCCATAGAAATGCCAAGAATATAATTAATACAACAGCAATAAAAGTAATTTTGATAATCATAATTCTATTAGTAATCGTATTTCACCCATTGATATACAAATGTAACAAATACATAATTTTGAGTTCAGATCTTTTCACTTTTTTTTTAATGTGCTCTTTGATGAATAATCTCTTTGAAGTTAAAATGCCTCTTCTGTCCAAACACACAGCTTTTTTTTTTTTAGCTGAAAGTAAATATTAGAAGCTGATATCACTTACCCTTGTGAATGGCAGAAAATCATGGTCACATTACCATTGGTCAGAATGATATCAGCTTTGGATATTCACCGTCAGCTCCAAAAATCACCAGGCGTCAGTCAGAAGGGGTGGATGGGGTGTTTAACATCTTTCAATGATTGATTATGCTGGGGCAACTCAGGTTCTGTATTTACCTGCCGTTTTGTCAAATAGGATTATCTGACTAGTGGTTCTCAAACTTTTGGTTTAGCCGCAGCTATTCTTTGTACCGTTTCGTTCACGTTATTGAATTAACTGCCTTCTGGGTGCTCAAGTTTACCTTCACTAATCTATTTGTTGTTACAGCTGAAATTAATTAAGGCAAGTTCTTAGTTTTAAAGCTTTTTTGAAGAGAATGGAGGCATATAACTTTTAAGCAATAGCACTGAAAACTTGGGCTAATTAAATCGCCAATAATGTTGTTTAAGATCAGTTACAGTTTCTTTAGGGGCAAAAAACTGACTTCAAACAATGAGGTTATTTGTTGACCCATGCGTTCTCACAAAAATGTTGAAACCTTACACCGTAATGCCATTAATAAAAAATTAAGCTTTTTTTCTTTATTTTTATTTTGAAAAGGACTTTCTCTTGGAGTGACACCCGATCCATCAGTTATTCAAAACTCTGCTTATCCTGACAGACTGGAAGTGTAATCCTTAAATAAAATACATTTGATTTTTTTCATAACAAGGAAAGCCAGTTATTTATTTTCTAAATAAGAGGAAAGTCACATGATTGCCTTCATTATTCTCATTCAGTTGCAATGAGGGAATGCCATTCATTCGATTCACAGTCGCCGAGGGTTTGTACAACATTCAGCGTAAATTGAAAGCAATGTATGCTACATTCAACGCCAATTGAGAGACACTATTGCAAATTTCCAATGGAAGCCAGTCGTAGAATCTGCTATTGATAAACTGCAAAGGCATTTACAAATCTTTCTGACTGAGAGGAGTTTCACATTACATCTCTTCAGAGGAAATGGAGGGTGGAATGAATGTTCCCTGTGGAGAACGGTTAGCTGATTACCGCAAAGAGAGAGAGAGATTAACCTCGTCTAGGCCCTCCAGTTTTTTAATAGTATACATTTCGACGTAGTTCTGAACAATCTCTCTCTCTCTCTCTCTCTCTCTCTCTCTGATCATATTAAGTTTCGGTTTGTAATGAGATCGTTTTTTGATACCATATAGTTCGCATTGATCGAATATTGGCGTTCATCTGTGTTGCCAGATGGAAGAAGTGTCCTTGAATGTGGAGGAGTAATTAATCTTAGAGTGTGTTATAAAGTTAATCGATTCCGGAAGGGAAAGAAGAAAACGGGTAGAACGTGAGGACAACGATAATAAAATTCCGTGTCCAGTTAGACTTGAAAACATTTCAATCTTTGTGAGGTGTGGAAACTTTCAGCTTAATACTGCTACTACTGCTACTAACGTCACTGCTACTGCTACTTCTACTACTACTACTACTACTAATGTCACTACTACTGCTACTACTACTACTACTAATGTCACTGCTACTTCTACTACTACTACTAAGTCACTGCTACTGCTACTTCTGCTGCTGCTACCACTACTGCTACTACTACTAATGTCACTGCTTCTGATACTTCTACTACTACTACTACTACTACTACTACTACTACTAATGTCACTGCTACTGCTACTTCTACTACTACTATTACTAATGTCACTGCTACTGCTACTTCTACAACCACTACTACTAATGTCACTGCTACTGCCACTGCTACTTCTGCTACTTCTACTACTGTTCGTTTTGAATCCAAAATGTGACTACCTCGCCAGCCCGGCCCCTAGACCTCCTGATAACCGAAGGCAATCGCGGAGTCTGGAAGAACTCAATAATAAGAATATTTCAGCGACTATAAAATGTATAACTATCAAACTGACGGGGCCATCTCGAGAGCAAGTAATATGG
>JANJGK010004960.1:0-2500 GCA_039081455.1 Macrobrachium rosenbergii
GGAGTCTCTCTCTCTCTCTCTCTCTCTCTCTCTCTCTCTCTCTCTCTCTCATCTCTCTCCTCTCTCTCTCTCTCTGTGGAACCGAGTCAGGAATGTTGTCAGAGGTAATGGAGTGTCACCTCGGTGCTTCTGCAGAGATCTTGAGGCAACGTCGCGTCAAGTCAGTCGAGTGGATTATTCCATTACAAACCGATTTCCTCCTCCGTTTTCCTTATAAAACAGGACACTTGATGGTTTGAAGAACCGTTTTAATATGACCTTTAGTAGTTCTGTAATCACTTAGCTGCTTAAGCAGAGACAGTTCTCAGGCTACCAGAATGTCACCAATTCATGGGGTCCTCATTCAGAGAAGCTCACAAAATCAGTGTTGATGGATCAAGATCGGCGATTCGAGGCTGGGTTTTGATCCGCAGAGGGCTGACTCCATTTTCAGGAGGACTCACATGCCATTCCAGCCGAGCCCTGTTTGGGGATCGACGCTGGTCTGTTTAGTTATGAGCTGAACGTACTATTGATACCGGAGAGAGAGAGAGAGAGAGAGAGAGAGAGAGAGAGAGAGAGAGAGAGAGAGAGAGAGAGAGAGAGAGAGATAGGCCTATGTGATAACCCGTGATGGGAAGCTAAACATCACCGTTTCAGTATCTTATGATCTCGGTTAGAGGTAGGAATTACTTTATCCATAGCTCAAGTATTTACTGAGAGAGAGAGAGAGAGAGAGAGAGAGAGAGAGAGAGAGAGATTGTTTGATAACCATGATGGAATGCTAAAGGACATCGTTTAAATAATATCCTATAAAATCTTTGATATAGGTAGGAATTACAATGCTTATAGCTCAATTATTTACAATAATGATGTCTGAAAAGGCAAATTCTATCATGTAATTCCTTGTTAAAGACTAAATCTCTCAAGTATTCCTCCAAGTCATCCCTTGATCGCCTCATAAGAAAGACCCAAAGGCAGCGCTCGACTGAATCAGAACTTGTCCTCAGGACAGAGCAAAGCCAGTCAGGCAAGGCGAGAGACGCGGTTGTCGGCAAGAGACCACCTCCTCCTCCTCCTCCTCCTCAGCTGCTGTTATGTCTCGCATTCCTCTGCTGTTTATCACTCATTCTTTCTGCTGTGTCTCCTTCAGACCTACCAAGGAATCTAATATGAGAATAGCGACTGCTTTCATTGTGGTGTTTTGGTGGCCTTTCCTGCAAATCCTGAATGTTGACAAGGAATCAGACTGGAATACTCGGAGGGTTATGGAACGTTTATGCTGGGCAGATGTTATCGCATGCTGACTAAAGAATGGAATGGAATGGAATATGAAATTTAGGCTTGAATCCAAGCACTAGAATCCGAGGGATTATTCAGCACTATGCTGACTAAGGTGAATTTGTTATTCAAGAAGAGACAGGTCAGGAACCAACACCAAATTTTAATTGGTCATTACTCGTCTCTGTCCTTTTTTGTATAAATAAAGCCATTTGTGTCATTCTGTTAAGTCCTCCAATTACTCTGTGCTAATACATCACCAGTCCTTCACTTTTCATGACCGTTAACTCAATCTTCAGAATAATTACCCTATTCTATAATTCTGTCACGCTTTTCCAGGTATCAGACTTTCATACAAACGTATTTTCACAAGACTGCTAACACTCACTTTCGCTCGAAGAATTCTGTACCTGTCAGTTAAGACTGTTTTAAGTTTAGTTACTTTTCCATTAAACATCATCTAGCACGATCACCCTTTTCTCGGCTTCCAGCTCCAGTCAGACGTAGAATCAGACTGACCAGAGACATTGTTTCACTTTTATATATTTACTTACTTATTTTGGAAGTCACTCTCTATAAAACAAAACTTGATTTCAAGGAACTAAGGAAGATATTATTCCACTGAAGTCAACACGACCATAAAATCACCGCCATCTTATCTTTGCGTCGCAATTTCCATATCTGAGGGAATTCTTTCCCCTTGCTCTCCGCTGCAAACTTCGTTAGGAATTCGCTTCTTGCTTTGATGTTCCCAAAAGTCAATACTTATTTTTTTTACGAATAAAGATAAGCCTGACTGAAGGTTACCTCTCTCTCTCTCTCTCTCTCTCTCTCTCTCTCTCTCTCTCTCTCCTCTCTCTCTCTCTCTCTCTCATATAAATATATATATATATGTATATATATATATATATATATATATATATATATATATATATATATATATATATAGATATAGATATAGATATAGATATATAGATATAGATATGTATATAATTTTCATAAATGCCTTTGCTCATTATTGAGCCCTCAAAGGATTCTTTTACAGTGCTTAATAAACTAATTGACAAGATAAAAATAATGGTGTGACAGTCAGTTCGGAGATTTTAAGAGTTAAACGTTTCTTTGATCACGGGAATTTTTGAAGTTCGTTTTCCAACTCAAAATTTCATTAGCTTTCAAATAGACAGTGTAAAGTATTTTTTTTTTTTGCGGTCGTTAAATATTCTGGTGAACGAGGACA
>JANJGK010004960.1:10000-17500 GCA_039081455.1 Macrobrachium rosenbergii
ATATATTTATTTGTATTTATTTTTTATTTATTTATTCATTATTTCTATTTTTTAGTATTATTTATGTATTTTTTATAAATTTATTTGTTTGTTTTTCTCTATTTATTTTTTTATTTTTATTTATTCATTTATTTATATTTACTTATTTATTTTTATTTATTTATTCTTGTTTATTTACTCATTTACTTTTATTTTTATTTAATTTTATTTATTTATTTTATTTATTTATTTTTTATTTATTTGTTTTTATTTACTTCTTTATTTTTATTTATTTGTTTATTTAAAATTTTTTTATTTTTGTTTAAACATTTATTTATTTTATTTTTTTTTACTGATTTTTATGGGTTTTTATTTGTTTTTATTATTTTTAT
The DNA here is from genome assembly GCA_039081455.1 of Macrobrachium rosenbergii. Taxonomy (NCBI): domain Eukaryota; kingdom Metazoa; phylum Arthropoda; class Malacostraca; order Decapoda; family Palaemonidae; genus Macrobrachium; species Macrobrachium rosenbergii. The sequence goes on from JANJGK010004960.1 coordinate 10,372, forward strand.
TTATTTATTTATTTATTTTATTTTATATTATTTATTTATTTATTATTTATATTTATTTACTTTTATTAATTTTTTTATTTATTAATTTTTAATTTTTAGTTACTAATTTGTTTTTATTTATTTATTTATTCATTTATTTATTTTTTTATTTTTATTATTTATTAATTTATTTCATTTATTTATTCTATTTATGTATGTATTTTTATTTATTTTATTTATTTATTTTTATTTTTTATTGTTTTTTATTTATTCTTATGTATTTTATTTATTTTTATTTATTTATTTTAATTTATTTTTTATTTATTTATTTTAATTTACTTTTTATTTATTTATTTTTACTGATCTATTTATTTTTATTTATTTATTTATTTCCATTTATTTATTTATTTATTTTAATTTATTTATTTTAATTAATTTATTTTTTTATTTATTTTTTTATTTATTTTTATTTATTATTATAATTTATTTTTATTTTTGTTCATATTTATTTATTTATCTTTATTTACTTTTTTATTTATTATTTCATTTTAATATTTTTTTAATTACTTATTTTTATTTATTTTTATTTATTCCTTTTTTTTACTTATTTTAATTTGTTTATTTATGTATTTATTTATTTATTTATTTTTATTTGTATATATTTATTTGTTTTGTTTATTTTTTATTTATTTTAATTTATTTTTTATTTATTTACTTTTATTTATTAAAATTTGTATTTATTATTTATTTTTATTGATTTATTTTTATTTATTTATTTTTGGTTAATTTATTTATTTATGTATTTATAGGTTTTTATTTATTCATTTTTATTTATTTATTTATTTTTATTTATTTTTTGAATTTATATTTTTACTTGTTTTTATTTATTTTTTTATTTATTCATTTTTATTTATTTTTTATTTTTATTTATTTTTTTATTTTTATTTATTTTTAATTATTTATTTTTATTTGATTTTTATTTATTGATATTTATTTATTCATTCTTATTTATTTTTATTCATTTATTTATTTTTTTATTTATATATGTGTATTTTTTTATCTTTATTTTTATTTACGTTTTTATTTTTTATCTTTATTTTTTTATTTATTTATTTTTATTAATTTAATATTTTTATTAATTTAATTATTTTTCTTTTTGTGTATTTAGTGATATTTATTTATTTATTTAATTTTATTTATTTGTTTTATTTATTTATTTTTATTTATTCATTATTATTTGTTTAATTTTTTAGTTATTTGTCAATTTATTTATTTATTTTTATTTACTTTATTTATATATTTTTTTATTTTTTCTTTATTTTCGGTTATTTTTTTGTTTTTATTTAATTTTTTTGTTTTTTACTTATTTATTTTTATTTTTTTATTATTATTTATTTATATATTTTTATTTATTTATTTCCTTTTAATTATTTTTTTATTTAGTTATTAACTTATTTTTTTTTTTTTTTAGTTTTTTATTTATTTATTTATTTGAATTTATATATTTTTTATTTTCATCTATTTATTTATTTTTATTTATTTATTTATTTTATCTTTTCTTTATTTAGTTATTTATTTTATTTATTGTTTTATTTATTTTTATTTATTTTTATTTCTTTATTTATTTTTCTTCTTTCTTTTTTATTTATTTATTTTCATTCATTTATTTTCATTTATTTATTTATTTATTTATTTATTTATATTTATATCTTTATTTTTATTATTTTCATTTTTATTTCCTTATTTTTTATTAACTTATTTTTTATTCATTTATTTATTAATTTTTATTTATTTTTATTTAAGTATTTTTATTTATTTATTTATTTTTATTTAAGTACTTTTATTTGTTTATTTATTTATTTATGTATTTTTATTTATTTTTATTTATTTATTTTTTATTTATTTATTTCTTTTTATTTATTTATTTTTATTTATTTATTTTTATTTATTTTTATTTATTTTTATTTATTTATTTTTCTTCTTTCTTTTTTATTTATTTATTTTCATTCATTTATTTTCATTTATTTATTTATTTATTTATTTATTTATTTATTTATTTATTTATTTATTTATTTATATTTATATCTTTATTTTTATTTTTTTTCATTTTTATTTCCTTATTTTTTATTTACTTATTTTTTATTAATTTATTTATTCATTTTTATTTATTTTTATTTATTTTTATTTATTTATTTTTATTTAAGTACTTTTATTTATTTATTTATGTATTTTTATTTATTTTTATTTATTTATTTTTTATTTATTTATTTCTTTTTATTTATTTATTTTTTTTATTTATTTTTATTTTTTATTATTTATTTTTATTTATTTATCCTTTGTTTTGTATTATTTTTATTTATTTTTTATTTTTTGTTTATTTATTTATTTATTTATATTTATTTATTTATTTATTTTATTCATTTATTTATTTTATTCATTTATTTTTCATTTTTTATCTATTCATTTAATTTTTATTTATTTAATTTTTATTTTTATTTATTTAATTTTATTTATTTACTTATATATTTCTTTTAATTTATTTTTTTTATTTTTTCATATATTTATTTTTGTTTGTTTGTTTTTATTGAGTTATTCATTTTATTTTATTCATTTTTTAAATTATTTATTTATTTTATTTATTTATTTACTGCTATTTATATATTTTTTTATTACTCACTTTTATTCATTTATTTATTTAATTTTTTATTTATTAATTATTTATTTCTATTTTTTATTTATATTTGTTTACTTTTATTTATATTTTTTTTTATTTATTTATTTATTTATTCATTTATTTTTATTTATTTTTTATTTTTATTTATGTATTTTTTATAAATTTATTTATTTGTTTTTCTCTATTTATTTATTTTTTATTTTTATTTATTTATTTATTTATTTATATTTCCTTATTTATTTTTATTTATTTATTCTTGTTTATTTACTTATTTACTTTTATTTTTAATTAATTTTATTAATTTTAATTATTTTTTTTTATTTATTTATTTGTTTTTATTGATTTATTTGTTTTTATTTATTTATTTATTTGTTTATTTTTCATTTTTTATTTTTATTTATACTTTTATTTATTTATTTTATTTATTTATTTTTATTGATTTTTAATGATTTTTATTTATTTATTTACTTTATTCATTTATATTATTTATTTAATTTATATTTATTTACTTTTATTAATTTCTTTTACTTGTTTTTAATATTTAGTTACTAATTGTTTTTATTTTTATTTTTTTTATTTATTTATTTTATTTTATTTATTAATTTATTTTTATTTATTTTAATTTATTTATTTTTATTTTTATGGATTTTTATTTATTTTTATGTATTTTTATTTATTTTTATTCATTTTTATTTATTTTTATTTATTTATTTTCATTTATTTTTTATTTATTTTAATTTATTTTTTATTTATTTATTTTTACTAATCTATTTATTTTTATTTATTTATTAATTTATTTCCATTAATTTATTTATTTATTTATTTTAATTTATTTATTTTAGTTAATTTATTTTTTATTTAGTGTTTTATTTATTTATTTATATTTATTTATTATATTGAATTATTTTTATTTTTGTTCATTTTTATTTATTTATTTACCTTTATTTACATTTTTTTATTTATTATTTTTATTTTTGGTATTTTTTTATTTTTTTTATTCCTATTTTTACTTATTTTAATTTGTTTATTTATGTATTTAGTTTATTTATTTATTTATTTATTTTTATTTATTTTTTACTTTTTAATTTATTTTTATTTATTTTAATTTATTTTTTTATTTATTTCCTTTTGTGTATTAATTTTTATTTATTATATATTTTAATTATTTAATTTTGGTAAATTTATTTATATATGTATTTATAGGTTTTTATTTATTTATTTATTTTTATTTATTGATTTTTATGTTTATTTTTTTATTTGTTTTTATTTATTTTCTTATTTATTAATTTTTATTTATTTTTTAATTTTATTTTTATTTGATTTTTATTTATTTATATTTATTTATTCATTCTTATTTATTTTTATTTATTTATTATTTTTATTAATTTAATTATTTTTATTAATTTAATTATTTTTCTTTATGTATTTAGTGATATTTACTTATTTATTTAATTTTATTTATTTGTTTTATTTATTTATTTTTATTTATTCATTTTTATTTATTTAATTTTTTTAGTTATTTGTCTATTTATTTATTTATTTTTATTTATTTACTTTATTTATATATTTTTATTTTTTTATTTGTTTTTGGTTATTTATTTTTTTTGTTTTCATTATTTAATTTTTTTGTTTTTTTACTTATTTATTTTTATTTATTTATTGTTATCTATATATTTTTATTTATTTATTTCCTTTTAATTATTTTTTATTTAGTTATTTAATAATTTCTTATTTATTTGGTTTATTTATTTGTTATTTATTTATTTTTATTTTTATTTAGTTATTGGTTTTATTTTATTTTTTTAATTTATTTATGAATTTTTTTATAATTTTTATTTATATATATTTATTACTTATTTTTATTTATTAATTGATTTTTATTTATTTATTTATTTTCATTTATTTATTCTTATTTTTTTATTTATTTAATTTTTTTTATTTATTTTTATTTTTATTTATTTTTATTTATTTATTTATCTTTATATATTTATTTTTTACTTCTTGATTTTTTTATTTATTGATTTATTTTTATTGATTGGTTGATTTTATTTGTTTATTTATTTACTTATTTAACTCCATTTATATATTTTTATTGATATTTTTATTTTAATTTATTATTGTTATTCAATTATTTATTTTTATTTATTTATTTTTATTTATTTAAGTATTATTTATTGTTTATTGTTGATTTGCTATTTATTTATTTATTGTATTTATTTGTTTATTTGTTTATTTTTTTATTTAAGTTTATTTATTTATTTTTATTTATTTATTTATTTATTTGTTTATTTAAATTTTTATATCTGTTTATTTATTTATTTTTATTTATTTATTATTTGTTCATTTATTTATTTTTATTCATTTATTTAATTATATTATTTATTTATTTTTGTTTATTAATTTTTATTTATTTATTTCTATTTATTTTTCAATTTTTTTTATTTTTTATTTATATATTTTTATTTATTTTAATCTATTTTTATTTATTTATACATTTATTTATTTTTGTTTTTTGTTCTTATTTATTTGTTTTTATTTATGTATAATTATTTATTTTATTTATTTATTTTTATTTTTTCTTTTATTTTTTTTTCATTTATATTTATTTTTTCATTATGATTTTATTTATTTATTTTATTTATTTATTCTTATTTATTTATTTTTATTTACTTTTTTATTTATTAATTTTTATTTACTTATTTATTTTTTTATTTGTTTATTTATTTATTTTTATTTATTCTTTATTTATTTATTTTGACTGACTGATTTATTTATTTTTATTTATTTTTGTTTATTTATTTATTTTTATGTATTATTTTTATTTATTTATTTTTGTTTATCTATTTATTTTTAATTATTTATTTTTATTTATTTATTTTTATTCAATTGTTTTTATTTATTTTTATTTTTTATTTATTTATATATTTTTTTATTTTATTGATTCATTTATTTATTTATATTTATTTTTTTATTTATCTTTATTTTATTTCTAATTTTATTTATTTTTATATTAATTTTTATATTTTCATATATTTATTATTTTTAATTTATTTATTTATTTTTTCATCTTATTTTTTTATTTTTTATTTCTTACCTTTTTATTTCCTTATTTTTTTATTTTTTATTTTCTATGATTTTTATTTTTTATTTTATTTTTATTTTCTATTTTTTCATTTTTTATTTTTTAGTTTTTTAGTTTTTTAATTTACAGTTTTATTTTTTATTATATAGTTTTTTATTTTTTTCTTATTTTATTTTTTATTTTATTTTCAAATTTTTATTTTTTATTTATTTTGATTTATTTATTTTTATTTATTAATTTTGATATAATTTTATTTATTTTTATTTATTTATTTTTATGTAATTTTATTTATTTATTTATTTTTTATTTTTATTTATTTTTATTTGTTTATTTATTTTTATTTATTCTTTATTTATTTATTTTAAATTTATTTTTTATTTACGTATTTTTGTTCATTTTTTCTTTATTTTTCTTTTTTCTATTTTCTATTTCATTTATTTATTTTTTCATTTATTTCTATATTTTATTTTTATTTATTTTTTGTTTATTTATTTATTTACTTCGATTTTATATCCTTTTTTAATTATTTATTTATTTATTTATATCTATTTACTTTTTTGTTTCCTTTTTTTATTTATTTATTTTTGTTTTTTATATTTTTATTTGTTTTTACTTATTGATTTTTTTATGAATCTTTTTATTTGTCTTTTTATTTCTTTATATCTTTTTATTTATTTATTTTTTATTTATTTTTTATCTTTTTTATTTTTATTTACTTATTATTTTTATCTATTTATCTACTTTATTTATTTTTATTTATTTATTTATTTATTTATTTATTTATTTATTTAATTTATATTTATTTATTTATTTTTATTTTTATTGATTTTATTTCCTTATTTTTTATTTATATTTATTTATTACTTTATTTTTATATATTTTTTATTTTTATTTCTTTTTATTTTTTATTTTATTTTTTATTTATTTATGTATTTTATTTATTTATTGATTTTTATTTATTTATTTATTTATTTTATTTAGGTATTTATTTTTTATTTATTTATATATAATTATTTACTCTTATTTTATTTTTTCATTTATTTATATATATTTACTTATTTCTCTTTTATTTATTATTATTTACTTATTATTTTTTGTATTCATTTATTTATTTTTTATTTATTTATTTTTAATTATTTTTTTATGAATTTTCAATATTTTATTTTTCTTTATTTATATTTATATTTTTATTTTTGTTTATTCCTTTATTTTTTCTTTATTTTTATTTATTTTTTAATTTTTTTATTTATATAAATTTTATTTATTTATTTTTTATTTTTATTTTTTCTTTCTATTTACTTATTCATTTTTAAATTTTTTTCACTTGGTTATTTATTTATTTTTAGTTTATTTTATATATTTTTTATTTCCTTTATTTAAATAGTTTTATTTAT